>CM076582.1:228661373-228816535 GCA_034641835.2 Pinus albicaulis | reverse complement strand
CTACAAAATTGGGGTGGAAGATCCTAACCATCCACAGTCTTTGGACCAAGGTTGTCACACATAAATATATCCATCCACTACAACTGATTGAATGGATCAGAGGGGGACTTTGGCTCAGAACTAATATCTCAACATTATGGAGAGCCATCTTGAACTCCATAGACCACATTAGAATTCCACTTGCATGGAAATTTGGCTCTACTAGACTGGTCTGTATTGGTTGTGACCCATGGTCCGGTTGTGGAAATTCCCATCTGCTCCCACCCAAATTCATCCTGGCATGGAAAAATGTTGTATTTTATACACTTGATCATGTGGTTAACCCAGAAAAGAAAACCATTTTCTCAGGTGGCTGAACTACCATGACCTACATATTCATTAATTATGGGAAAATTATTGAGCACTCTACTTATCTACTCTGTCTAAATCACATTTTCGAGTTACTGATAGAGATGATGAGATCATCTGGGCTATCTACAAACATTGAAAATATACTCCTAAGGATGGCTATCTGCAAATATATGAATCCCACTGACCTTTGGAACCATGCTGGTGCTGGTGTCCATTATGGAAATTGAAATGTCGAGCTAAGGCCAAGATTTTAATGTCGTGTATCCTCTCCAACAATATCCCCAGCAAGGCTTACCTACAAAAGCGTTCTTTCATTGTCCCATCTTGGTGCACACTTTGAAAATTGGCAGTGGAGGACTTTGATCATATTTTTCTCCATTTCCCTGTCACTCTATCTCTCTAGACCCATATTTTGATAGCCCTTAATCTCAACAAGAACTGGTTAGGTCCCTCTGTCAAACATGCCCGAGAATCATGGTGGAAATCCTCCCACCCACATAAGCTCTGCAACCTTCCCATCTTAATCTGTTGGGGTATCTGGATAGCTCGCAAATGATCTATCTTCCATGATATCCCCCCATACTATTTTATCATATCCACCCACATGCCCACCATTTTCCATTTGATCCCAGATGACCTTCCTCTTCCTCCTCCACAGTCCATCATCCCTGAAGAAATTGATAAATCCCTTCCATGGGCCTATTTTGATGGCTCTACTCAACAACTTCGCTATGGGGGGGGGGGTTATCTTTTACCTTATAGATCAACATTTATTTAAAGTAAATATTGGATTGGGGAAGGGTATTAACAATTATGTTGAACTATACTGCCTTAGAGCTCTCCTATAGTTTGTTGTCACAAAACACTGCAATAGAACGCAGATATTCAAAGACTCAAAGATCATCATTGATTGGTTCAATCAGCTTACTGCTTGTCACGTGCACACACTACAGAATGTATTGGAAAAGGTATATCAACTCAAAGCTCAATTTGACTATATCTCTTGTCATCATATTTAGAGGGATAGGAATCAAATTTCTGATTCACTTTCCAAGGAGGCAGTGCACCTAATAAAGGACCAATGGGAGATACATGAACAAAATGATCATCGATATTATCATTTCTACCACATACCATATGAAGATATACCAGAACAAAGGGTGGGCACACTCTAATTTTTGATGATACACAACATATTTTTTGGGTGTCATATGAGACAATCTTATATTTATATATCTATTTTTAGTGTATAACACTTTTATTTACATACATACACAGTTATATTACTTTTTTGGAATTTTTCCTAATACATATTTTTGAATGCACCTTTATGCTGACATATTTGAATATGCACAACAACATATACAACATGTAATTTTCATATTTATCAATGAAATTTATGATGATTCCTGTGCAAAAAAGGATAAGCAACCACAAGTCAATCCTGATATCCTATGTAAAGTGAGTTATAAATCTCCCAATAGACCTCGGGCACTTTTCTTATAGGGTGAAATGAAGGAAATAGTTTAGAATTACTACTAATCCTAATGCAGGAAAAGCAGAATGCACAAGCTCCTCCTTGTAAGAATGCCTAGAACTCTTCTCAATGTAGCTATCAGAGGGTTATATAGACTCTTCATATTCTTTTGGCTTTGATGGAAGTGGGTGACCTAAACTTCACACGATTCAACACGGGAACCAAAAAATTTGGAGGCTTTGCATTTAGGTGTGCATTGAACAGCCAATGCTTTACAGAGGTTGTAATAATGAGGCTTGATAGGGGTAATTCTTCATTAATTTCACAGTTAGGCCACAGGATAGGTCACATATTTTCATACTGCCTCACTCCTACAAATTCTACTGAATACACCTCAATTTTCTTTAGCAAACATGCAGCTCGCAAGGGTAAGTATGTGGTAAACACGCCTCTCATATATGCAACGAATGCAAGTGTGAATTTTCATTATTTGGCTACCTATAAAATAATCCATGGTACCCAATTTAACCAAATGGCTTTCTAGGATGAATCCTTTGATAAAAAAAATCACATTCATGGTTCCAATCACATTGTTATGCTGAATATAGACTATTCTTCCTCTGTCTATCATGGAATAAGGAGAAGACCTCTGTTCTCAAAAGTGTACGGCTGCCTCGGGTTCAAAGGACTAGAAAGTCTCTACAAGGAAATCAAAATCACAAACATCTCTCACAAAGAGGTCAAGTTGTTTGCTAGAGACTTACTTCCATCTCTTCTAAATTGAGACAGTGGAAATTAGAGAGTCGACGATCCCAAGCTACTGGTCAAACAACCTACAGACAAGGTTATCAACAACCGCAACCTGGTATCCTCTGTTTGAAAGATGTGAAGTTTTCTCCCATCCACAATAACCATACCCTCCTACAACCATTACTTTATTCCCTTTAACTCCCCCTTCCATTGAGGGGGATGTTGTTTCCACTTATTTCTCCTTCACAGAAACAATCGTCACAGAAAATATGGCAACATTTCTTCTATTTAAACAAATATAAATAGCATTCAATCTGGAAAGTTGAATATTTTAAAAAAATTCCATGCAACAGAAATTAACAATCTTAGGATTAGCAAGAAGACTAAGAGGAAAGAAGAGACTGATGTGCTTGATTTTCAAGCTGTGTCTGATTCTGAAATTTTACAGTCAGATAAAAGCACTTCTTCAAAAATACTAAATCGAAGGCCTAACTACAGCAGTATGTTAAAGGCTTCTCCACAATCTCGACATTGCTTTAGTGATGTTAAAAAGTCTACTAAGGAAACGTGTCCTATAACTATAAATTTCTTCTATGTAGGGTTTAATGTTCCAAAAGTAGAAGCACCTTAACTATGCTTAAGTTGTTATGTTTGTATATTACCATTTATTTTACCATATAGTCTTCTTAATAAAATAAGCAGTTCAGTTGGAAAATATTAAGTATTCATTAACTCCCACAGTCTAGAAATAGGAAAGCATGAAAACTCCATTGTAATCCAAGTAACAACATTTTTATAACCTATGGCTCTACAAAATAACAAAAGCCACCTAGGAATCTTACCAGTGAAGAAAACCCAAAGAATATTTTTCCTTATTGAAGGCAAATGAGGTCCACCCACAATCACCTACAAGAAGGAATCCATGTTAACAAAGGAATAGGTTTTTCTCACCGTACTGAAGGAAAATGAGGTCCTCGCAGTGTGCCCACAATCACCTATGAGCAAGAATCCATGTTAACAGAGGAATATGTTTTTTTTCAAGGGCTGAAACTGTGATGCAAGATGAGGAAGTGGCAGGAAAGGGTTTTTCAAGATGAGAAAATTTTCATAGTAGCGCAAAGCAAGAGGAAAGAAAATTTCCTTACCAGCGCAGCACAAAATCAAAGCAACCTTTGGGAGGGAAAATTAAAATAATAAATAAATTAAAATAATAAAATTTAATGTGTAAGTTAAAATATGTATGATTTGTAAAGAAAAATTTGGTCAACATGAAAAAAAAATGAATGACATATAAATAGAATATTTTCACTTTACAACTGATCAGGTGATCATGTCCAAGAGGAAAAAAATGCTCAAAATTGGAACTTCTCAGAATTAGTTGGAACCTAAACGACCGGATAGGCCTCGTAGCTACGATTCTGCCACCATGAATGGGACTCAAATCTGATGTCATATATGAAATATATTGATGTTTGAAGTTTCCCAATAACCTTCAAAACAAGACTTTAAAAAAAAAAATTTGTCTTTTTCAAAAAATTTGTGGGCAAATTTCATTTTTTTTATTAACTTTTTTATGGGCCTATTACAGGGTGCCATGTGGCCTGCCCGGAGGCTGCCACGTGGCCCCAGGCCATTGGGTTAAAATGTGTTTGCAAAGTTTGATGGCCATGGGTCTTGAACCCTCGACCCGACCCCTCGAGAGGAGGTCAAACCGACTGACACGGCAGAGGGAGGAAGTTTGAACGCAGAGTTAGGTCATTGTTTTTTGAGCAGATGGAGCAAGGATTTAAGCCCCAGGGCTTAAGGGGGAAGACCCCACGACCATCATGTAGAATCGAGGGCTTGAGCTATTCAAACTAGCGGAAATGTATGCCTAGCCCCTTAGGGCTAGCCCCCTCGGCATGTGACCATACTCCATAACCAGGCCTTAGCTCTGGTAGGTTATCTAACTGTTACACTCGACGGCTAAAACGGAAATGTGACCAGCACTTATCCCCGTCATTAATGCTACGTTATGGTTATCGTTTATTCCACCAGTAGGTTCGACCTCACATGTGACCACATCATCTGGCTTTAAATGTTGCCGTTGACAATTTCTACCTAACTTGGTGCGTTATGCCAATTCCAGCACTTGTGCCATTTCTAGCGTGCCTAACTGGAGTTCATCTAGATTTGGTGGAGTTTCCAAGGGACATTGAGCAGAAAATTGTGGAGGTCATAACTTCTCCAATATTGAACCAATTTGGAGGAAATTTTGGTCAATTTTGGGTATTCTAAGCATTCTGGAGTCATTGAGAGGGGTTTCAGATCTAACAGAGGTGTTATTTAGCCATTTTTTCTTCAGGGAAGCTTGGAGAGCCATTACGGCCATGAGGGAAATGGAGCTGCATTGGGCTACACTTCATTGTTTGAGGTGAAATAAAAGCTATTCTTAGCTTATTTCTGTCTTATAAAATCAATTTCACAGTTTTTCAGCTTGTTTAGGCTTATTTCTCACTGTAAAACCAATTTGAGCAACTTAATAGGGTAAGGAAATGCCCATTGGGAGCCTTGTACCCGACAGATGTAGCCCGGGAGGGGTGAACTGCCTCATCATGTTGCTGTGTTGCTATGGTGAAGTTATGTTGCTATGTATTTCTGATTTAAGATGTTAAACAGTAATTTTAATTAACATTCCCTCACACATAAACTCAAAAACAGTTACCAAAAACACTTTGTTTAATTTGGAAGACATGATAAACACTTTGCACACTTAATTAAATGGAAATGGATACTTTGAACAACAGATACAAATAGTTTCATTTTCAGATCAGATGGTATCAAAGCTAAGGATTTGAGCCTTAAGAGCTATAGTTTTACTCAACATTTGTTTTGTGCAAAGATATAGTTGATTGTTTGCAATTTTTTATGCCTACAAGGCTTAAACTCAAGAGAGGTGAAGAACACTTGGTTAGTGCACAAAGTAATCCTCAACCAAGAAGGGCCATAGAGCCACCTCTAAGAGCCATAGAAGCAGCTTCAAGCATGTCTTAAAGAGAGGGAGAATCTCCTGAATATATGGATCCCAAAGAAGAGGAATGGGTGTTTCGAAAGGAGTTTTTGGACATGACGCAGATGGTGAGGATACTCTACCAAGAAAGGAATGATAGGCTCGTTGGAGAAGGGTCTAAAAACCAGAAAGAAGGAGAGGGTTCTTCAAGAGGAAATAAAAGTGATGTCAAGTCAAAGAAAGGACACGGAGGAAATGGTGATCAACCATCCCCATCTTCATCCTCTTCCTCTACATCGTCATCCTCAACTTCGGTGAATCAATTTCACAAGTCTAAAACCACAGGAAAAAGTCTATTTTTAAAGCTTGATGTTAAATTTGAGTTGCCTATGTTTAACGTTGAATTCAATGCAATGAAACTTGACAATTGGATAAGACAGTTGGAAGTTTACTTGAGGATACAGAACCTTCATGATGACGACACCAAGATACAGTCAGCCTCTTTGAGAATGGATGGAGCAGCATTGGTATGGTGGGAAGCCAAGACCAAGGATGAAATTAAAAAACATGTTAAGATCACTTTATCATGGGCTGAATTTATTACTGCAATTAAAAATCAATTTTATCAATTAGCTCATTTACAAAAGGCTATCATGAACTGGCAAAACTTTAGATAGCTTAAGGGACAAAATGTACAAGGCTACACCGAAGAGTTTAGGAGAAGAGAACCATTATTAGGGGTAGACTTACAAAGTCAAGATAATTTGCTAAAATATATAGGTGGTTTGCATAGCTACCTTAGACATAATATCCTTATGTTCGATCCTACTATTCTAGATGAAGTTGTTGGACCCTTCGTTAAACTAAGAGGGGGGGTGAATCAATTTAATGCAGTCATGTTATTATTAAACTTTATTTTATACTCATTCACATAATTATTTTGTGATCAACTTAATGTACAATGGAAAAACAATCTTAATAAATGAGCAGCAGGTATTAAGCAGAATAAATATAGAGTATCAACACATAATCATCATGCATACAGACAACAGATATAAGTGGAAACCCATAAGGGAGATAACCACATCTTATTATTTTTTTGATGCAAAGGCAAGCTCCAAATCCCTCTCACCACTGATTTTCTCTAGGCACCAACCCGCAGGAGGCTCCTACCTCAATTCTAAAAGCTACAACTTGCACGAAAGCTCCAACTCCCATTTATATTCTGCAGGCTACAACCTACAGGAGGCTCCTACCTCAGTCAGCTACAACTAACATCTATCAAGCTAAAACTTGATATGGAAGCACAAACTTCCTCACTCTTTCAGAAAAAGCATATGCTGATTTACCTTGGATATCAGATCTGTTCTGTTCCTTCTTCACTGTTGTCCACCAGCCTTCATATCTGCCTTCTATCATCTCTAAATATTCACAACTTCTCTATCTGCTCCTCCTTATTCTTGCACTCTCTGCCTCATTTCTCCATTCTCTAACCTCCCTATGCATATCTATGTGATATCATTTATAAATTTCACCTCTTGACTGTTTTTATTCCACAGGGAATCCAAAGTTAACAACCATGACTCCTTGAATTCTTCCTTCTCATTTCTTTGGCCAGCTCATTCAGAAAAATATAACAATATGTAAAAATTTCAATATTACAATGGAGTTTTTTTTGCCTATGGAGACTTTCCTTTGCATCACAAACAATATAAAATAAATAAAACTTTACATTTTCAATTACAATAAGTATTTCTATTCAACCCATTTAGTTTTTGGCTCACTGTGAGTTTGTCTTTTCTGTTGTTGTAGTGTAATTGTTCTGCATATTCTCTTGTTCACTGCAATTGTGTATCTTCTGCATATATAACTATTTTACAAGTTTAGCCCCCAAATAACTCTCAAAGTCTCATGCATCAATTAATCATCCAAAAGGGTCCTCTATCTCTCCAATCTGGGTAATCTCTGTTCATTGCGGAAGCTCTTTTATAAATCATTTTCAATCTGAGTATAAAGGAACATTACAACAGGCCACGTTGTATTTCACACGCTGACTTCAAACTCTGTTTTAAAAGACCCAAAGTAAACCTTTGGTCACGGCATTCCAATCCATCATATATATTATATGATCCCTATTAAATGTGCTCACAGAACATGTCACAAATCTTCGACTTTGGATTTAAATCATTTGAATGTTCATCACTTAGAATGTCCACAACTTTTAATGCATAGGACGAATATAAATATAGATTAAGGTTTGGGCCCCACCGTCTCAGATTTCATTTTTATGTAGAAACTCGACTTTTTTCAATAAATTTTTAAACCATGGTCTAAACCCACTTCATGAATTCATATGCGAACTTCTCTTTCAACACTTGGGGTTTAAAACTTTATGATAAACCTTCCTTACGAAATTGAATTCAACATTCCATCCATGCATTATATGCTCAAATATAATGGTCAACATGCTTTCATTAATATGAATACTATTCAGACCCACATTTCCTTAATTATACGACTCTTCAACCTTGGCTTAAAACATAACTCAGACTTGGCTTAAAAGCTAGACTTGAATATATAAAAATTGGGGCCCACACTCACTTTATAGAAGTCTGAATGTAATAAGACATGAATTAAAACCCCACTTGTACTATGATTCCGGCAACATATATTATATCAATTATAAGTCTTTGCTCTTAATTCATTTCCACATGAAAGCACTTTTTAAGATTCTTACCATAAAACCTTTGGATTAATTAACTTTCGGCATTGTATTGTAACTCAGGATTTAATAAATTAAATCCAATGGTTATAATAATCTATTTTGTCGACTTCAATTCTAAGGCTTATAAGCCAACAAACCATAGAATCATTCACTGCCACACTTTCATTTCACTCTTTAATACAACCCAATTATCAAATAAGTAATATGGCCCCACAACTTTATGCACACTTCCAGCTCACAATATAAAACAAACTTCCACATCAATTTTATGATGTATTTGGGCCCACAACACTTTATAACGTACCTTCCACGTTGTCAACCAGGAAAATCCACGATGCGATCGTCGTTGGATCCTCCGCCCTTCATATTGGACGCAATTCACATTTTTTTCCACAAAGTCTTAACACTCAAAAAAAGTGTGAAACTCGTGGTTTTTCCAAACCACTTATGGCCACATGTCAAGAAAAGACCGATATTGCATTTTTTTCCAAAATCCGCTTACCATTTAAAACTTTTGTGAAAACCACCGGTTTGATTTTGAAACCTGTCTTTACTGTTCACTACTTCACAGTTCCATCTAACTGCTTGATCAAGGTTCCGCCCCTTTAAAATTCGTTCCTCATGAATGTTTTAACTCTGTGCTTCCATTGATTTTGCATTTGATCTGTGTTCTATATACTTGGTAAAGCATCTGAGCCTTTCTACTTCACAGTTTATTATATGTCTTGACTACTAATTCCATCTCTAACTACACCATCACTTCTTTTCTTTGACAGGTATGTTGATTCATTGCTCCTCTTTTCAAGACTGCACGAAACCCCAAATTCGATTCCTCTACTCTTCTTCACTGTGATATGTAATTACATAGAAGAACAATGGTATTCAATAACATTTACCTACCCTGAATCAATACTAATTCATCCCTTTACATAGAATCCATATACAACCAAATCACACGGAATTCAGAACAATTCTTCATTTATACATATGAGCTCAATTACAAACCCCTGTTTGCCCAAATCTGAAACACTGACACACTCTGTAGCTCTGCTCTCTGCTTCATGTCTAATGTTCTCCTTGCCTCTCTTTTGCTATCACTCTACTTCTTTGCTGCCTCTGCTATCTCTCTTCTCCTTCTCTGTCTCCTTTGCCATCAATGACAATATTTCCAATAGTATCCCCCTTTGGCATTAATGGCAATACACTTCCTTTGCTTGCCTTTTAGAATACCCTTTCTTCTTATGTTTGCTTTTCCTCCCCCTTTGACATCAATGGCAAGGCGTTGCACATTTCCTGGTGTGGTTTCCAACTATTTTCCATAAAACTCTGATCTTGAGGACCTGTTCCATGCACTGCTTACTAGCTCTGGTTCTTTTGTGACAATATTTGTTGATTTATCTCCCCCTGGAATGATGCTTTCTTTTCTGATCTCCCCCTAGAATGATGCTTTCTTTTCATGTCAGAGAGTAACCTCTATAGGCACTACCCCTAGTTTGTCTCTTAAATATTCGAATGGCTCTTTAGCAAGAGGTTTTTTGAATCTGTCTGTTGTTTGTTCCTTTGTTGGTACATATTCCAATTTCACTACTTTATGTGCTACTTGTTCTCTAAGGAAATGGTACTTAATTGGGATGTGCTTTGTTTTTGAATGAAATACAAGATTTTTTGATATACTTATTGCACTTGTATTGTCACATTTGATTGAAATGGGATCATCTATGCTTACCCTAATGTCTTGGAGAGTTTGTTTCATCCACATTACTTGTGTGCAACATGTTGTTGCTGCTATGTATTCTGCTTCTGTTGTAGATAGAGAGATGGAAGTTTGCTTCTTGCTTAACCATGACACCAAATTTTTTCCCAAATAAAAAGCACCTCCACTTGTGATTTCCCTATCATCCATGCAGTTGGCCCAATCTGCATCTGTATATGCTGTTAATGTGAAACTTTTTCTTTTTGGATACCATAACCCATAATGTGCAGTTCCTTTTATATATCTAAATATTCTCTTGATTGCTAGTAAGTGATTTTTTTTTTGTTCTGCTTGATATCTTGCCACAAGCCCTACTGCCAGCACAATGTCTAGTCTAGAAGCTGTTAGGTATAGCAGACTTCCTACCATGGATCTGTAAAGTCTTTGATCTATATCTGCAGATCCATCATCAACACATAGCTTGCTTCCAATGTTCATGGGAGTTGACACAGGTTTGCAGTCTTCCATTTGGAACCTTTTCAACATCTCTCTTAAGTATTTTTCTTGTGAGATGAATGTTCCTGTGTTCTTTTGTTTAATTTGAAGTCCTAAATAGAAGGTGAGCTCTCCAATCATAGACATCTCAAATTCTGATTTCATTTCTTCAGCAAATCCTTTTGCTAAATCATTTTTGTTTCTTCCAAACATGATGTCATCTACATACACTACTACAATTAAGAGTTCATTTTCATTAGCCTTTATGTACAAATTGTTGTCTACTCCTCCTTTCTTGAAACCTTGTTTCTGCAAGTATTTGTCCAGCCTTGAATACCATGCACGAGGAGCTTGTTTCAGCCCATATAAGGCTTTCTTTAATCTGCACACATAGTCTGGTTTATCTGTTAATGAGAATCCTTTAGGTTGTTCCATGTAGAATTCTTCCTCTAAATCTTCATTTAGGAAGGCATAATTCACATCCATTTGATATACCTTGAAGTCATGGTAGCATGCAAAGACCAAAAACATTATGATAGCTTCCATTCTAGCTACAGGGGCAAATGTTTCATCATAATCAAGACCTTCAATTTGCGAATATCCCTTGCATACAAGTCTGGCTTTATTTCTGATTACCTGCTCTTGTTCATTCATCTTATTCTTGAATATCCATTTTGTGCCAATGAAATTTTTCGCAATGGGTCTTGGAATTAATTCCCAAGTATTTTTCTTCTCAATTTGGTCTAGTTCTTCATTCATAGAATTTACCCAGTTTTTGTCTTTGCTGGCTTCTTTGAACTTCTTTGGCTCTATTTGAGATAGCATGGCTAGGTGTACTTCTTCTATCTGTTCAACAAGTTGTCTTCTTGTTTGGACTCCCACACTCTTGTCCCTAATGATTTGGTCTTCTGGATGATTCTTTTGAGTGTGTCTTGAGGGACCTTTTGAGTTTAATTCAACAACTTTTGTTGTCTTTCTCAGTTCATCATTATCTTGGTTCTCTTCTAAATGATCTTTTGGAGGATTGCTGCATCTTGTACTTCTTGTTCTGTTTGGTAGATCTTCATTAAATCTTACATCAATGCTTTCCACAATTTTGTGCAGTGTTTTGTTGTAGCACCTGTAACTCTTACTCTTAGATGCATATCCTAAAATATTCCTTCATCAGCTCTTGCATCAAACTTCCTTAGTTTTTCATCATTATTTTTTACGAAACACCTGCTTCCAAAGACTCTAAATTGATTTATTGATGCTGGTTTACCATGCCATAATTTTTAAGGAGTCTTGTCACTATTTGGTCTTAAATGAGCTTTGTTAAGAATGTGCACAGCTGTGTGTATTGCTTCTACCCAGAAGGTTTGGGGAATGTTACTTTCTTGCATCATGGCTCTGGAAATCTATTGTACTAACCTATTTTGTCTCTCTGCCATTCCATTTTGTTGAGGTTTACCTGCAATTGTAAATTGTTGTTTTATCCTATGTTCATTGCATAGGTCTGCAAAATCATAGTCTGTGAATTCACCTCCTCTATCTGATCTGATGCATTTTAGCTTGCATCTTGTTTGATTTCTGCCAATGCCTTGAATATATTGAATTTTTCAAGTGCTTCTTATTTATATTTTAGAAATTCTACCCATGCCATTATGGAAAAATCATCTATTAGTAGCATGAAATAAGATTCTCCACTTGATGCTTTAGTTCTTCAAGGTCCACACAGGTCTATTTGTACAAGCTGAAGTGGCCTACTTGTTGATAGTTCATCTTTGGTCTTAAAAGATGTGCGGGTCTATTTTCCCAATTGGAAATATTTACATATGGTATTTGAAGGCTTCTCTATTGCTAGCATATCTCTGACTGCTTTCTTCTTGCTGAAACTGATGATATGGTCAAATTTAAGGCGTCCCAATCTTCTATGCCATAACCATGACTCATCAATTTTTCTTAGGTGGCATGTTCATTCTCTTCTTTCACTATATAGACATTACTTTATGTTCGAATACCTTTGATAAAGGTCTTTCTTGTGGTGCTTGATCTTACTTCACAGTCCTGTGCTCTAAAAAGAACTTCACAGCCTTTATCACACATTTGACTGACACTAAGCAGATTTGCTTTCAGCCCATCCACAAATAGTACATCTTGGGCCTTTCCTCTTCCATTATCCAGACTGACTGAGCCTTTTCCTTTGATTTTCCCTACTTTATCATTGCCAAAAGTTACATTTCCAGATTTATTTTCATCAAAGGTTATAAACTTGCTTCTATCTCCAGTCATATGCTTTGAGCATCCACTGTCCAAATACCATTGGCTTTTCTGATCTTGGGCTATTAGAGCTAGGTCACACTTATTCAAATTATTTTTCCACTACAGGTAGTTATTTTTTTGGCACATTTTCTGAGAAGATGGACCGCATTCTTTGAGAGGACATTGGGAAGACATATGTCCGATTTTATGGCATACATGGCATTTGATCATTTTTTTAGCAGAATTCTGAGTATGAGTGAACTCTCCATAATTCATAAATCTCCTTGAGGTTTTGAGCATCATTCTTTGTCAATATGTTCTGCACTCCTTGGCTTTATGGCCGAATTCCTTACAGTAAAAATAATACCCATAAAAAAAATTAGCGTACCTGATGAAGGGTTGTCTTCTCCATTTGTTTGCTTGAGGTAGTCTTTTCACATTTTGCATCCTTTGCTGGTTGGAATCGATTCTCCTTTTATGACAGTAAGCAGCAATATGTCCCAGTTTGTGGCGGGCATAACAAGTGACATTTTTCATAGGGGGGAAGAATCTCCTTTGATAGCTTCCAAATTTTATATATTCAGGAGTATATGATCCTTTTTCAGTTGACTGTTTATTTATTTCATTCTTTGTCATTTGAGGCTCTTTCATGTTCCTGTTTACTTCATTGCAGGCTTATACTTCTATAGGAACTTTCTTAGCTGCTTCATTATCCTTGACAGCTTTTACAAAAATGATATTCCTGTTATCTATTTCTCTGACTTTACTTTTTTCTCCTTCATAGCCTATCCCAGTTTTTATCAGAGGAGATATTTGAGCATCTAGTATGTTATTCAACTTATCAGATCTTGTCATTTGAGAAATGTTTATTGACAATTTCCTTTAGGTGCTTTCTAATTTCTTCTTCAAGCATACTACTTCTTCTTCCAATTTCTCTTACTTCTGAATTTTATCCTCAATTTTCTTAAGTAAAATGTCTTCTACCTTCTTGGCTTCTTCAAGCTCTACTTTCAACTGAATGAGGTCTTCTGAATTTTTTTCTTCTCTTACATATTTGAGGAGAATGTCTTTCTGTTTTCTGAAATTTAGTTTAAGTTTGTCTATTTCCTCTAGGGCACTTCTTAGCTCCCCCTCAAGACCAACTTCACCTTCTTCCTCATCTTCTAGAAGGAATCCTTCAAGCTCTTCTTTGGCCATCAATACGAATTTAGAGGTTCCTTCTTCACTTGAGGATTCATCTGAGTCTTCAGAAGCACTGTTATTTTGCTGAGCATAAAATGATTTTCTCCTGAATCTCTTCCCTTTCTGCCAGTTATTTGTTTTGGTTTGATCTATTTCTTGAATTTGATTCTTTGTTTTCTTATAAGGACACTTAGAAGCATAGTGCCCAAATCTTCCACAGTTAAAGCATTTAAATGGAACTTTACCTTTATATTTCCCTGAGCCTCTATCCAATTTTCTGATAAATTTGGCCTCTTCTTCATCAGAGCAAGAGCATATATCTTTTTTTCTTCTTTCTTCTTCTCTTTCTTAAAGGTTGCCTCCCTCACATTTGACTTCCTCTGTGGTAGTCTCATCTCATAGGCTGTTAATTTTCCAAGTAATTGGTTCATGGTCAAAGTTTCCTAATCAGTTGTTTCTTCTATGGCAGAAACCTTGGGATTAAAGCTGGATGGTAAAGATCTTAGAATATTTTGAACAATTACACATTATTTTATGGTTTCTCCTAGAGCTTTCATGTTATTCAAAATTTCTGCAACCCTTAAAAATAAGTTGGAAATGTCTTCATCATCATTCATTTTTATAATTTCAAACTGAGCTCTATAGACTTGAAGTTTGGTTATCTTCACCTTTTTGTCTCCCTCATGGATGTTTTCTAGAGTATCCCATATTTCTTTGGCAGTATTATTGTGCATTACTTTGATAAATTATGCCTCACACTGTCCACTTAAGAGTGCATTCATGGCTTTTGCACTAGCTACAAAGTCTTGTTTGGCATCTTTCTCTGAGTCAGTCTCCTTTGGGGCATATCCCAATTCCACAGAAGCCCAAACTTCTATTCCTAGAGACATTATGTACATCCTCATTCTTATTTTCCAGAAGGAATAATTTGTACCAGTGAAAAAAGGGGCTTTATTTGTTGAGCAACCTTCTATACTAGCCATCTTGGGGACCTAGGTTCTCCTTCCAATTGTTAAACTGATACAGAAGGAACTAGCTCTGATACCAATTGTTGGACCCTTGGTTAAACTGAGGGGGGGGGTGAATCAACTTAATGCATTCATGTTCTTATTAAACTTTCTTTTATACTCATTCACATCATCATTTTGTGATCAACTTAATGTACAATGGAACAACAATCTTAATAAATGAGCAGCAGGTATTAAGCAGAATAAATACAGAGTATCAACACATAATCATCATGCATACAGACAACAGATATAAGTGGAAACCCATAAGGGAGAAAACCACATCTTATTATTTTTGTGATGCAAGGGCAAGCTCCAACTCCCTCTCACCACTAATTTTCTGTAGGCACCAACCTACAGGAGGCTCCTACCTCAATTCTGCAAGCTACAACTTGCACGGAAGCTCCAAATCCCATCTATTTTCTGTAGGCTACAACCTACAGGAGGCTCCTACCTCAGTCAGCTACAACTGACATCTATCAAGCTACAACTTGATATGGAAGCACAAACTTCCTCACTCTTTCAGAAAAATCATATGTTGATTTACCTTCGATATCAGCTCTGTTCTGTTCCTTCTTCACTGCTGTCCACCAGCCTTCATATCTGCCTTATATCATCTCTGAATATTCACAACCTATCTATCTTCTCCTCCTTCTTCTTACACTCTCTGCCTCATTTCTCCATTCTCTAACCTCCCTATGCATATCTATGTGATATCATTTATAGAGTTCACCTAGACTTGATTGTTTGTATTCCACAGGAATTCAAAGTGAACAACCATGACTCCTTGAATTCTGCCTTCTCATTTCTTTGGCCAACTCATTCAGAAAAATATACCAATATGTACAAATTTCAATATTACAGTGGAATTTTGTTTGCCTATTGATACTTGCCTTTGCATCACAAACAATACAAAATAAATCAAAATTTACATTTTCAGTTACAATAAGTATTTTTATTCAACCCATTCAGTTTTTGGCTCACTGTGAGTTTGTCTTTTCTGCTGCTGTAGTGTAATTGTTCTGCATATTATCCTGTTCATTGCAATTGTGTATCTGCTACATATATAACTGTTTTACAAGTTTAGCACCCAAATAACTCTCAAAGTCTCATGAATCAATTAATCATCCAAAAGGGTCCTCTATCTCTCCAATCTAGGCAATCTCTGTTCATTGTGGAAGCTCTTTTATAAATCATTTTCAATCTGAGTATAAAGGAACATTACAACGGGCCACCTTATATTTCACACGTTGACTTCAAACTCTGTTTTAAAATACCCAAAGTAAACCTTTGTTCACGGAATTCCAATCCATCATATATATTATATGATCCCTATTAAATGTGCTTACGGAACATGTCACAAATCATCGACTTTGGATTTAAATCATTTGAATGTTCATCACTTAGAATGTCCACAACTTTTAATGCATAGACCGAATATCAATATAGATTAAGGTTTGGGCCCCACCGTCTCATATTTCATTTTTATGCAGAAACTCGACTTGTTTCAATAAATGTTTAAACCATGATCTAAACCCACTTCATGAATTCATATGCTAACTTCTCTTTCAACACTTGGGGTTTAAAACTTTATGATAAACCTTCCTTACAAAATTGAATTCAACATTCCATCCATGCATTATATGCCCAAATATAATGGTCAACGTGCTTTCATTAATCTGAATACTACTCGGACCCACATTTCCTTAATTATACGACTCTTCGAGCTTGGCTTAAAAAATAACTCGGAGTTGGCTTAAAACCCAGACTTCAATATATAAAACTTGGGGCCCACACTCACTTTATAGAAGTCTAAATGTAATAAGACTTGAATTAAAACCCCACTTGTACTATGATTCCGGCAACATATATTATATCAAATATAAGTCTTTGCTCTTAATTCATTTCCACATGAAAGCACTTTTTAAGAGTCTTACCATAAAACCTTTGGATTAATTAACTTTCAGCATTGTATTGTAACTCAGGCTTTAATAAATTAAATCCAATGGTTATAATAATCTATTTTTTTGACTTTAATTCTAAGGCTTATAAACCAATAAACCATAGAATCATTCACTGACACAATTTAATGTCACTCTTTAATACAACCCAGTTATCAAATAAGTAATACAGCCCCACATCTTTATGTACACTTCCAGCGCACAATATAAAACAAACTTCTACATTGATTTTATAATGTATTTGGGCCCACAACACTTTATAACGTATCTTCTGCGTTATCGACCAGGCAACACCATGATGTGATCGTCGTTGGATCCTCCACCCTTCATATCAGACACAATTCGTATTTTTTTTTCCATAGAGTCTGAACACTCAAAAAAAGTGCGAAACTCGTGGTTTTTCCAAACCACTTATGGCCATGCGTCAGGAAAAGGCTGATATCACATTTTTTTCCAAAATCCGCTTATCATTTAAAACTTTTGTGAAAACCACCAGTTTGGATTTGAAACCTATCTTTACTGTTCACTGCTTCATGGTTCCATCTAACCGCTTGATTAAGGTTCCACCCCTTTAAAAGTCGTTCCTGATGCATGTTTTAACTCTGTGCTTCCATTCATTTTGCATTCGATCTGCGTTCTATATACCTGCTAAAGCATCTGAGCCTAGCTACTTCACAGTTTATTATATGTCTTGACTACTGATTCCGTCTCTAACTACACCATCGCTTTTTTTCTTTAACAAGTATGTTGATTCATTGCTCCTCTTTTCAAGACTGCATGAAAACCCAAATTCAATTCCTCTACTCTTCTTCACTGTGATATGTAATTAAATAGAAGAACAATGGTATTCAATAACATCGACCTACCCTGAATCAATACTAATTCATCCATTTACACAGAATCCATATACAACCAAATCACACAGAATTCAGAACAATTCTTCATTTATACATATGAGCTCAATTACAAACCCCTGTTTGCCCAAATCTGAAACACTCACACACTCTGCAGCTCTGCTCTCTGCTTCATGTCTAATGTTCTCCTTGCCTCTCTTTTGTTAGCACTATGCTTCTTTGCTGCCTCTGCTACCTCTCTGCTCCTTTTCTGTCTCCTTTGCCATCAATGACAATATTTCCAACAGAATTTTGTGTACAAGCCACGCATTTAGAGGCTAGAGGGAAAAACACATTTGATGAGGGTAGAAACAAGTCTTTTAAGGGGAAAAACAAAGATAAAACCTTTAAGGGAAAAGGAAAAAAGAATGCATCTGTCAAACAAGAGGGTGAGAAAGTGATATGTAAACAATGTTCAAGAGAAGGCCATGAAGAGAAAAATTGTTGGAAACTACATCCTGAAAAAAGAACTCAGTTTAACAAAAACAAAGGAAAGAAAAAAATTGTAGCTACTACAACTATACCACAAGACTTAGGTGATGATTCAGGTGATGAAACCAAAATTGCAGCCATGGGTTTAAAGAGTATGAAGGGAAAGGAAACTGAAGCTAAGTCAAGAACTAGTACTTCAAACTGTCATTTACAAGCTCCAAATGAGGAAGAAAGAATTGAATTGTTCCATGTGAGCGTAGTCTCAAAACATACAAAAATTGACACACTGTTTGACAGTGGGTCACAAGAAAATATCATATCAGAAGACTTGGTCAAACAGCTTAAAATTTAGACCATTCCACATCCCAAGCCATATCCACTTGGATGGATATGCAAGGATGAAAACTTACAAGTCTCAAGAAAGTGCATATTGTGATTTGCAATTACTGCACACTTTATTGACACAGTTGAACTTGATGTAGTACCGCTTGATATATCAGGAATTTTTTTGGGAAGTGCTTACTTATTTGACAGGAAATATATCTTCCATCGCCATGAAAATAAGTATCATCTCTTTAAATATGGAAACGATTTCATTGTCAGAGCACATCACAAGAAGGAAAATATAGCGATGGTAAATGCGGGACAGGTAAAAATGCTAGTGAATTCTAGTAAGGGTTTTGTACTTCTTATGGTTAAGACCAAGGTTGATGTCAATCATGAGTCATTTGAAAATAGTGATTCCAAGCTTAAATCAGATTTATATGATGTATTTGATGCACATCATGAGATGTTTCAGGAACCGACAGGTTTACCTCCTAAAAGGGAGATTCAACATGAAATCCAATTACATCAATATTGTTCTCTTCCTAGCATAGGCATGTACCACATGTCTATCATGGAGAATTTTGAAATCAAGAGGAAAATTAAATACTTGTTGAACAAGGGATTCATAAGACCAGGCACTTCGCCATGTGAGTCACCGATAGTGTTGATTCCAAAGAAATATGGAACTTGGCGCATGTGTGTGGACTTCAGGGCATTGAACAAGATAACGGTAAAGAATCGTTACCCACTCCCAAGGATAGATGATTTGCTAGAACAGCTAAAAGATGATAAATATTTCACTAAGTTAGACTTACGTAGTCATTATCATCAAGTTATAATTGTAGAAAGTGACATTTGGAAGACAACATTTAAAACCAAATAGGGACTCTTTGAGTGGCTTGTTATGCCGTTTGGTTTATGAAGTGCACCTGCAACTTTCATGTGGGTAATGGATGATGTATTACATCCTTTTCTTGATGATTTTGTTATTGTCTACTTAGATGACATATTACTTTTCAGCAAGACTAGAGAAGAGCATGTCATGCATGTTAAGAAAGTACTTGATATTTTGAAAAAAAATCAGTTGTTTCTTAAAATGTCAAAGTGTGAATTTGGAAAGACTTCTTTGGTTTATTTGGGACACATAGTAGGAGGAGTTTCTTTGAGAATTGATCCTTCTAAGGTAGAAGCCATTGTGAATTGGCCTACTCCCAAATCCATTACAGAGGTAAGAAGTTTTTTGAGTGCAGCTCAGTATTGGAGGAATTTTATTTCTAGCTTCTCTGCCATAATAGCTCCTATGCATGCAGTGACAAGGTTGAAGCATGCATTCCAATGGGGAAGAAATAAATAGAAAGATTTCGAGTCTTTGAAAGAGGATATAAGTTCATCTCCATTCCTTACATTACCAGACTTGAGACATCCATTCGAAATTCAGACCGATGCTAGTGATTACGCCATGGGTGCAGTTCTCCTACAGCATGGTAAGCCTATCGCATTTCATTCCGAGACATTTCATGATGATGTTATGAATTATCCTACATATGATAAGGAGATGTATGTGTTGGTATAAAGCGTCAAAAAGTAGAAACACTATTTGATGGGAAAAGAAACAATTTTTCATACCAACCATCAGCCTTTACAGTACTTGTAGTCACAAAGTAAATTACAACAGTCACGACATTTCAAATGGATGGGTTTCCTACAAAAATTTTACCTGGTAATAAGGTACAAGAAAGGTATTTTCAATAAATTTGTTGATATGCTTTCAAGGCCTATTAGTAGTGCTACTACTTTACTTAAGAATTATTCTATTGTATATGAGAGCTACATAGAACAGTATGCATCAGATGTTGATTTTAAGGATGTGTATGCTAACTTGAGTGAAGGGAATCATGTTGAGGAGAATGATTATTGTTTTCATAATAATTTGTTATTTCAAATGGGCAAGTTATGTATACCACAGGGGGAGAGACTAAGCATTATGAGAGAAGCTCATTCTTCTCTTATTGCTCGACATTTCAGGGTAAGCAAAACGGTGGCACATTTACAAAGGTATTGTTATTGGCCTCGCATGGTAGATAGTGTTTCACGTTCCATTAGAGGTTGTTCATTATGTGATACAAGCAAGCCTAGCAATAGGAAGCTTGGTTTATATACGCCATTGACGGTACCTTCTAAACCATGGGAAAGTGTTTCTATATATTTTGTTGGAGGTCTACCATTATCTAGAAAGCAGCATGATTATATTTATGTAGTAGTTGATAGATTCAGTAAGATGTGTATTCTTATGCCATGTAAGAAATCTATAACCGTTGAACAAACTGCTGATTTATATTTTCAACATGTATGGGTTCATTATGGCTTGCCTACTTCTATTGTTAGTGAAAGGTGTTAGCCACCTATAAAATTTGTCATATCAAATGGTGGCTAAATCATTTTTGAAAGCCTTCAAGAAAAAATTTTATTGCCAAATTGTTAGTTCTTGAAATATTGTGAAGATATCTTATCCTTCGATTAATCTTCACTGTTGTTTCCCTCTTAAACTCTGAAAAATCTGTTGTTTTCCTGAAGAAAAAGACTGCTAAAAATCCATTTTTCCCTTTCATTTTACCCATCTTTTCACTCATTATTAACTTTCATTTACCCCCCCTTTTACCTCAAAATTCCTTTTTAACCCTTGAAAATTTCCTTTGAAGGCTTAAAAGACCCTTTTTCCCCTTCTACCGAAAGCCAAAAAAGCATTTCAAACCTCTCGTTTTGGCCTAAAAAACCCTTTTTACTACTAAGGCTTTAAGCCCCTTTGGCCTTAGCCCCCAGCTCCCTTCTTCGCATGAAACTAGAGCTGTGACCCATTGTTAAACCCCCATCGCGCAATCACAATCAGGGAGTTCTATGTTCCTTTTCCCCTTTTTCCTTTAAAAAAGTTTCCAATGCGATTGGCCCCTTTACTTCTAACTCCTGATTCCTTTGTCTTTACATATAACCCCGAGCCCCGTAATCGGGCACTAAACACCATAAAAAAAACCCCTCCCCGAAACAAATTTTCGTTTGTATTTTATAAAAAATCCGATTTTCGTATGTTTCAATGAGACCCGACAGTTTATTGTTTGGTGAATTATGAACCGTTGATCTACTCCCCGATCGACGATCGTCGGAATCTCGCATCCGAGTTAAACAAACAAATCCTTTTTTTGTTCCCTTCAAATCTTCCGATGCGATTAGGCCTTAAGCCCTTTTGTGCTAAACCCCTCAATCACTTCCCCACCATATAACTCGTGCCCAGGACCAAGCAATTAAGTCTCGAGTGCTAATCACATCGGAGTTTTTTCATTGAACATATTTTAATAGTTATTTCCCCCCTCCGATTGGCCACCTTGCGATGGCTTCCCAGCTGTTGATCTTCCCCGCCAGGCCCAGATCTAATGGCCCACATCGCTCTGTTCAATAGCCCGCACACTCGCCTTTGGCACCCATAACCTAATCTTTGTCATCGATCTCACCAAATATCAACGGTCCGCATATAATCGCATCGCGAAAACCATTGCGCCTTTCCTCTCTCCCCCGCCGATTGGTGACCTTGTGATGGGATCTAGGCTATCCATTTCATACATCCGACAGCCTAGATTGAAGCTGAACACCCTTTGTTAAAATTAATGAAGCCCCGCTGTATAAAGTTTTCAATGAATATCCACCGTTGATCTCTGTAGATCAATGGATCACATTAACCCAAAATCCACCCAACCCTCGCCTCATATTTTATTCCATTAACCCCAAGATTAAATCTGAGCCGTTGATCTGTTTCATCCAACGGTCCATTTTTAACCCGATAGGCCCAACTCCATTGGGTCCTACCTTTCCCCAGATCAAATCTCCACCATCCATTCCCTGATCTGATGGTCCAGATTAAAACTGTTTTGACCCCACCACACCTTTATCGCCCGTGCATCTATTCTCCATCGCACTCTCCTCACGATCGTCCGATCTAAGGCCCTAGATCTGATGGCCAGCGCGTGGTTTCACGTAATTTTGAGTCTAGAGGTTAATGTTTTAAAATTATGCGATGCGGGTGGTTTTAAAAGGCCACGTGTCAATCGCTAAGGCATATCACGTTTTTTATGAAGATTTTGGAAACTGCTTAAGAGCAGCGCGACACCAGCGGTTTCTTTGGCCGAAACCACCTTACCCCATTCATATTATATTTTCTCGTATTTTAATCTCCGTCATTCATCACACTCATCCAACAGCCAAGATTTCATCAGATCATTAAACTATCACCCTCCATCCATCTTCCAAAGGACTTCTTGAATCCTTCTCCGCCATTGATCTCTGTAGCCGATCTAATCCGATGGCCCAGAATCTTTCAGAAGCCCCAAATTTCGTTTAACCCTTTGTTAACTCTGCCAAAGTTTTTCACCCTTTTCCTTTGCATTTTCTCCCATTTCGCTATCTTGTGGCCCCCTCTACATTATATTTTCCTCATCAATCTTGACCATTGATCTTTGCAGATCAACAGCCCAGACTTAATCTCCTACACCATTTATCCAACCACCTCTCCATTATCCTTAGCATTAAATCCTCGTTGTTGGATGCTTTCATCCAACGGTTGCAATCTAACCTCAGCGTCCAAAGTAGTCTAGACCCAACTACGCAGAATTTTGTTAACGTTTCTTGTTCTTTGCAGGTTTTCAAGGTTTCTCAACTATTTTAAAAATAGAATTGAAGGCCAAGGATGACGATCCCCCAAGCCTTTATTCATGAAAGAGATCATTCTGTAGGGTTTCCCATCAAGTTTTATCAGTGCCTCATGAGCACTGACGCCATTGTAAAACCTCTGTAACGCCTGCACATCAAAAAGACACAGCAAATTTTAATCAAGCAAAGAGTATCTGTGTTAAAGGATCCAGGTCAAAGCAGAAACCCATGCTTGAAGATTTCAGCATAGTTTTGAAGGATTAAGGCACACATTCAGCAAATCAAAAGCCTAATCCACATTTAAATACATCATGAAGACCGGAAGACACAGATTAAGCCTAATCAGACCTAAAACACAGAATTCAAGTAAATTAAAGGTGTTTTAGGGAAGGAAAAAGAAATTCATCAGTCTGAGAAGCCTCCACTGCCACATCAGAGGAAAATTTAACCCTCTCCAGCTACCAAAATCCACCTACAGTCTCGCAACAATCAAAGGAAGCATATTTATTGTAGAACAGAAGATATTTTCCTTAATACAGCTGAACAATTATTTCAAGCCAAAGTGACTTATTTCAAACTATCGGCAGAGTTATTACAAAGATAACAAAGAGCCTTAAAGTCAACAAAATCTTCCCAACAAGATTAATACTTAATGTAAACCAATTAATACAGAGGAAATATCAGAAAGCTTCTCCATTGAGCCCCTCAAAGGTTGAGAAGAATTAAACTGTATTAATTGAACCTAGAAGATCTTTTATCCCATCCCACCTCCTCATTTTTTCTATAAATACTTCTATAGAAGATGAGATAATGTTGGTCACTGCATATCTATTGCCTGTAAATAGTTTAATGAAGTTGTTGTAAGCTCTGTTTGTAATTGAAGATACCTAAGTTTAGATGAGAAGTTTGAAGCTCTAGAGAACCACTGGACTTGAAGATTCTAACTGGTTTGAAGCATCAAATACAAGCCGATTTATGGGATCCTGGTCTATGTCAACAATGATGTTTTTCTTATTTTAAATTGTTATTTTATTTCTATTTCCATTCTGTCCATCTTCTCTGATAAAGAACAACAATTATAGAGTTAGGATTTACTGTCAAAGGTACCTTGCTCTTATTGATAAGCTTTATCTACATGTTTTCTTCCAATTTTGTTGTTTAAGAATGATTTAATACAGTCCAAACAGTTAAGGAATGTTGGCGTTCCCTCGTCCTACTGTCTAAACTTTAAACATTGTTCTTGAATTTTATTTTCAGTTTCTGCCAAGTAAAGTTGAACTAGGGAAGTCTATGGTGAGCCATGTCCTCTAGTTTTATCTCCAAATGTTGTCTGAAAGTTTCACTAAGAGTATGTTGAAAGTAGGCTAGGTTCAAAGTCCTTACCTGATCTTAGACTATTCTTTGTTATCTTAATTGTTTGTCTTGAAAGTTTGCTAAGTAAAGTAAAGCTAGGGAAGTCTATGGTGAGCCCTGTCCTATAGTTTCTTCTCCAATAGTTGCTTTGAAAATTTTCCCTTAGAATATGTTGAGATCAGGATAGGTTCAAAGTCCTTACTTTATCTTAAGCTATTATTTTTATGTTTTAAATGTTTTCTATTGAAAGTGCATCAAAAGCAGGCTAGTTTCAAAGTACTTATCTAATCTTATATTACTTTTATGTCTTTCTTAAGTGCATGCCAAAAGCAGGATAGTTTCAAAGTACTTACTTGATCTTAGGCTGCTCTTTGTTCTTCATTTGTTTCAATCCCCTTCTTATTGTTTCATTCCATTCCATAAAATCAACTTAAAGGGATCCTTAGACATACATGACTTGCCCCGTGGACCACTCTTGAACCTTGTTGTTTCAATTAAATCCTACTATGACTCCATAGCCCAATGGATTGAAGCTGCTTCTTGCCTATCTTATTGTTTGAATTACTCTTCACTTTCATTCACCTTTACCCTTCATTTAGACTTCCTTCACCTTCACATATCTTTGCCCAACCAAAACAAACAAAAACCTCGTTCTTCATAACTAGCCTAATATCACATTTCAAGCTTTAAAGATAAATCAATATTTTCACTTATAGAGAGATCCCTCTTTGGATTCAGGAGGGATAGATCCTAGAATCCCAAAGTGGTTCAAATTTTCTCTCCGTAGCTTTAGTCTCACCAATCTGCTGAAATTACTGGGAGATAACATTTCTGGCGACTCCGCTGGGGAGTTCTGAGTGAAATTACACCTATACATTCATAAGACCTCAAGAAAAACCCTTGATTCAAGAACACAGTTTAGTGTAGTACAAGTAGCCCTCTTCAAGCACTACCAAGTAAATGGTAATCATGATTTAACTTATTTGAGTCAGTGAAAAACTAAGGAAACCTTAGGATTCTCATAAGAGCTTATCAAAACTTGAAGGATCAGCTAGCTTAACCATAAGAGTAGAATTTCTTTGTCTCACCACCATAGCTAAGTGTTGAAACATATTTAGGACACTCTTGGAACCCATAGGACTGAAATAACTCAGAAAACCCAAAAATATTTCAGATTGGTATTTGAATAAACATGGTGGTGGAAATTAAAACCTTTTACCTCCAAAAGAGTTAAAATTTTCTGCTTGGTGACTCCACAATCCTAAGAAAACCTTAAGACTCCACTGGGAAGACCCATTATCATCATAACATCATTTAAACTCAGTTTAGAGGAATTTAGGATTAATTTTTTCTTGTTTAAAAGATCAATTAGCCTCTTAAAGATTTTCATATTTGGTTAAACTTTTATTTTTTAGTAGGGTTTGAAAAAAACAACATAGTGGCTCCTAGAAAGATTGATACTAGAGCTTACCCTAACCCAAACCCTCCTGAGATAGTTGATAACCCTGAAAGAATCCTTAGGAAGTCTCCTGAGGTCAAATCTTCAACTGTTTTCAGATCACCCTATAGAGCTAATTCTATCCCTGAAAACCTTGTAGCTCTACAAGAATCACAAGTTGACTTAATAAATCCATTTAGAACTAGGTCACTTGATGATTTAGATCAGTTAGATTCAGAGTCTTCACTTTCATCCCCAGAAAGAAGTGAACATCCTAGTAGTAGAGAAACTACACCACCAGATTTACATTTCCTTCACAAAGTTGGTTTCTCTCATCCTAGATCGACTCAAAAAACTATTTTTGGTCCATCCACTTCTGTTATCCACACACCCACTATCCAAACAACTACATTCTAGCCCATTTTCCCTCTTGTCAACCCACCACTTGTAAACCCCCCACTTTTTCCACAATCTCCTATCATGGCAACATGGTATGCTCCCTTAGTCCTTCCTTTACCTTTAAGTCAATCTCCCACAAGACTATCAGTCCAAGATACCATTGTATGATGCTAATAATGCTACTACTGCTTCACAACATGTGGATAAGATGAATGACTACTTTGATAGAAATTATATTGATGATGAAACTGTCAAACTTAGATTATTTTCTCAGAGTTTAGGGGGAGAAGTAAGAAAGAGGTTTAAAGGCTTAACCCCTCACAATATTAATGATCTCCAAGCCTTCCATCAGTTATTCCTAAAAAAATGGGAAGTCAGAAAAAACCCTCTTCAAATACTTTTTGATTACAAGAATATCCACAGAAACACTGGGGAAAGTGTACAAGCTTATTGCAGTAGGTTTAACAGTGTTTATAATGCCCTTCCCCCAGACCTAAAACCTTCACAAGGCTCAGCTTTAAATAATTTTCCTGAAGGATTTGATCCTGATATGGCCATCAGCTGAGAGAGAGAGATCCTCTGACTCTTGAAGATATGCAAAAAGGAGCTCTTCCTGTGGAAGTTAACTTAATGGAGAAAAGAGCAAGAATGAAGAATGAGAAGAAAGTGTCCTTTAGAGAGGAATCTGCACCTTCCACATCTAGCTCAAAGATGGAGATGATGAAAAATATGAGCATACTTGAGAGAGCACAAGCTACTCAAAACCAAACAGCTCCTCAAAATAGAAATCAAAACCAAAATCAGAATTTTAGGAGAAACCAGCCTCAAAAAAGACCAAGGGAGGATGATCAACAGATCACTCCTCCTTTTCATCAAAGCTATGTAAGTGAAGTTGAATAAACAAATGAACAAATAGAGGAAGATTACATCAACATGCTGGGAGCAGACAATGATGATTTTGAAGTTCATTACACTAGAAAACAAGGTCTATACACACCCTATGATGATAAAAGAGTTGAGGATGAAAGTTATTATCAAGAAATGGAAAATGTCATCATAGAGACTCAAAAAGAGTATGACCTTAGGAGTAAAAGAAATCAGGAAACTCCCAAGACAAAGACCCCTGAAAGTTCTACAAAAAACAGCCCTGTGAATAAACACAAGACTACAAAACAGAAAGATAAAACAGTGGCTAGAAATTCTGATAAAAACAAAGAAAAAGGCACTCAAAATATTGAAAAACAGAGTGCAGACCTTAGTAGCGCTAGTACTTCAGCTAGTTCTCCTATCAAAACAATTTTGACAAATGTAAATAGAGGAAATCAGCAAACTGATCTTGCTAATAGAGTGGTAGTCAATAAGGCTGAAACAAGCATTTTCAAAAATCAGATGCCTTTTAGTTTGGAGCAGGAAATTTCCAGAATCAAAATCTCTGTTCCTCTTACTGAATTAGCTTCCCAATATATATATAGATCCCAAATTTTGAAGGCTTTAAACATAGAAGAGAATAATGACACTGTCAATCCTAACGATGACCAGCCAGAGCTCATTTTTGGTCCTAAGATTAAAGGTAGATATCAAGAAGGACCAGTTCCTCCTTTTTATGTTAGGTTAAATGTTCATGACAAAATTTTGCACAATGCCATGCATGAATCAGGGGCCTCTCATAATTTAATTCCCAAAGCTGTAATGGAGAGCCTAGGCCTTGAGATCACTCGACCTTACAAAGATCTTTACTCTTTTGACTCAAGCAAAGTGAAATGTTTAGGTTTAATCAAAGACCTCTGTGTAAACTTAGCACAAATTCCGGCCAAGTGTTTGGTAATGGATATCGTAGTGGCCGATGTAACCCCCAAGTATGGTATGCTGTTATCAAGATCATGGAGAGCTAAGTTACAAGGAACAATGCAGATGTACATGACATATGCAACCATCCCTATTTTCAACCAAACTAGAAGACTTTGCAGGGAATCTCATATGAAATACATGGTTACCAGCCAAGAGAGACCACAAAACTCTCCTCTTTATTCTGTACATACAAGCCTTGATTCGTTTATCCTTTTGAATGATGAAAAAATCAGTGATCAATAAACCTTAACTGAATTAGTGGCAGATATAGAAAAAGAGAAGGACAAGACAGAAGTGTCAAAAAAGTTTGCTAAACCCAAAAATTGCAGCAAACAAAACACGGGTCTAGCGCTACGAATCATTCATCCATTTCTTTTAAACCTTGAGAGTCAAGAAAGCAGTCTTCAACACAATGAAAAACCTAATGAATTAAAACAAATTCAATATGGTGGTTATCTTCAAGAACAATCCAAAAGTGCACTAGATGAAGAGGATAGTAACCAAACTAGTGAATCTGAAACTAGTCCTCTTTGGAGTATGCACTTTGATGGAAATTGTACTAAGAGTGATGTAAGTGTGGGAGTGTGGCTTCACAATACAATGAAAAATCACACTGAAGGGCATTCCTGCAAATTAAACTTTTAGTGCACCAATAACGTAGCCGAGTATGAAGCCTTTCTTTTAGGCCTGCATTTATTGAAGAAATTAGGGGCCAAAAGAATAAAGGTGCATGGTGATTCTGAATTAATAATTAGGCAAGTGAATGGGGAATATACCGCAAAACATCTGAGACTTAGTGCCTATCAAAACAATGTCATGAATTTATTGAAAACATTCGAGGAATTTAAACTAATTTTTGTCCCGAGAAACTAAAATATCCAAGATAATGGTTTGGCTTTTGCTGCTAGGACATGCCTAACTCCTTATGAAACCAAACAATGTACAACTCAAATAAAATTTATACCAACGGTCCTCGATAACAAGAAATATTGGCAAGTGTTTAGTAGAGACAAACAATTAGAAGACTTCCTGCAGTCCAGAAACGAATTTGAACTACCAAGTTCAGATTCAGAATATGAAACAGATTGTCCTAGTGAAGAAAATCTATTTGATGAAGAAGAAGATTCTCCAAAGATGGTTGATGTAAATCTATTGTCTAACAAACTTGAAAACACAACAGAAATTGTTGCAGGGTTAGAAAAACAAGACTTATAAACTCTGCAGTCTAACAATCAAAGTTTTCCAAAGGGACTGGTACCTTTAGAAGAATTTTTTTATTTCAACGATGTTGGTAAGAAACCAAAGCTAGAGCCTGTCGAGACTGAAGTAGAATAGTGTAATATAGGCAGTGAACTAAACCAAATATGATCAAACTGTCTAAAATTTTACCAGCTCACATCAAACTGAAATACATAGAGTTGTTTAAAGAGTTTTATGATGTTTTTGTGTGGAGTTATGAGGATCTGAAATCCTATGACACTAAAATAATTCAGCACAAGATACCTCTCAAGGAAAACCAAAAGCCATTTAAACAAAAACTGCGCAGAATAAACCCTGTTCAGTTACCTTTGGTCGAGAAGGAAATCAAGAAAATGTATGAAGCTGGTATTATTGTTCCTATTAGATATTCGGAATGGGTGTCTAATTTAGTGTTAGTTAGGAAGAAAACAGGAGAGATTAGGCTTTGTATTGACTTTAGGGACTTTAAAAAAGCCTCATTAAAGGACAACTACCCTTTACCCAAAATGGATCATATTTTACAAAGGGTAGTTGGTTCTAAAAGAATTTCTTTGCTAGATGGCTTCTCAAGATGCAATCAAGTATTAGTAAATCCTGATGATCAACTAAAGACAACATTTACTACACCTTCGAGCACTTTCATGTATGTGAAAATGCCCTTTGGTTTAATGAATGCTGAGCTACTTTTCAGAGAGCCATGGACATTGCATTCTCAAAAGAATTAGGCTACTTCATCATTATTTACCTTGATGATGTCACTATTTTTTCCAAAACAGATGAAGAGCACTTAGAACACTTGAGAAAAGTATTCGAGAAATGCAGAAAGTTTGGGATATCTTTAAATCCAAAGAAAACACTATTTGGTCTCCAAGAAGGTAAACTTCTTGAGCACATCATATCAGAATAGGGGATAAGGATAGACCCAAAGAGGATTGAGGCTATATTGCAAATCACTCATCCTAGAAACATCAAGGAACTTTAATCTTTCATTGGAAGGATTAATTTCTTGAGAAGTTTCATTCCCAACTTGGCTGAGCTTCTTAGAAATATTACAAACATGCTGAAAAATGAACAAGGAGTTAAATGGACCTTGGAAGCAAAGAAATATTTTGAACTGGTAAAACAAGCATTAACCAAAACACCAGTTCTAATAAGTCATGATTTTTCAAAAGACTTTTACATTTTTTCATTTGCATCAGAACATACAATAGCTGATGTCCTATTGCAGAAAAATCCACGGGGACAAGAGCAGCCCATTGCATTCTTTAGCAAGGCATTGAGAGATGCTCCTATGAAGTACAACATTATGGAAAAACAAGCATTTGCCTTATTCAAAGCCTTAAAATACTTCAGAGTTTATATTTTTCACTCCCACATCATTGCCTTTGTCCCAAATTTAGTTGTGAAAGACATTCTAACACAGGACCCAGACCGAATGAGAGGTAAGTGGATAGTTGTGATACTTGAATATGATTTAGAGATCAAGCCCACTAAACTCATTAAAGGCCAAGGACTAGCTAGATTAATGGCTGAATCAAATTTTGAAGTTCTTGATATAAATATGATAAATGCTTTAGATGAACAAGAGGAACTATCAGCTCCCATTATTGAAGATCATTTTATGAATTCCTCTTGGTATGCCGATATTCTATATGTTTTTCTTAATTTGAATACCCCTCCCAGTTTATCAAAACAAAGGCAAGGTTTTTAAAGTTAAAAGTTGTAAAATACTAGATTATAGATAAATGTCTTTATTGGAAAAATGCAAGTGGGTTATTGCTTAAATGTTTGCCTGAGAATGATGCAGAGAAGGTTAAGCACGAGTTCCATGAAGGATAATGTGGAGGCCACCTCTACTGGAAGACTACAGCCAACAAAATACTTAGATCTGGTAACTATTAGCCCACCCTCTTTCTATATGTACATAAAATGATAATTGCCTGTCATAAATGCCAACTTTTTGAAGGCAAAAGAAAATTGCTTCCCTTACCTTTGCATCCAATCACTGTTGAAGCTCCTTTTCAACAGTGGGGTTTAGACTTCATATGAGAAATCCATCCACCATCATCTGCCCAACATAGATGGATTCTCACTGCAACAGACTACTTCACCAAATGGATAGAAGCCATCCCTTCTAGGCAAGCCAATGACTCTGTCATCATAAAATTCATTGAGACTCATATCCTCTCTAGATTTGGTTGTCCTAGGAAGATCATCACTGATAATGTTGCAGCATTTGGATCCAAGAAGATGGTTGAATTCTATCACAAATATCAGATTACATTGGGCCATTCTACTGCTTATTACCCTCAAGGTAATGGGCTAGCAGAATCCTCAAACAAGAGTTTGGTGAACATAATCAAGAAGTTGCTGGAGGAAAACAAGAAGTCTTGGCACACAAAGCTAGTACATGCACTCTGGGCTGATAGATTGACACTTAAGAAATCTATTGGAATGTCAACCTACCAGCTTGTGTATGGAATAAATGCAATTTTTCCAACCAGCCTTGGTGTGTTAGTCATGAAACTGATCCAAGAGGTGCAGTCTGAAGACAATGACATGATAAGAATAATAAATCAGACCATACATCTTTAGCAAACCAGGGAGGAGGTCTACAATAGAGCATTACAAAAGCAAGAGAGAATCAAGAAGCTTTTTGACAGAAGGACAAAGGCCAGTAATTTTAATATTGGTGACAAAGTGTTAAAGTGGGACTCAAGGAGAGAAGACAAGGGCAAGCATGGGAAATTTGACAACTTATGGTTTGGCCCTTATCTCATTCATTCTACTATTGGTAACAATGCCTACTTCTTGTAGGAATTGAATGGAGCTGAACTGTTCGGGGGTCCTGTCAATGGCAGGATGCTCAAACATTATTTCTCTTGATCTAATCATATTTGGAAGCCTTTTTATCTTTTTCTCATTATAAATATGTCATCCATCATTGCATTCAAAGTTATAAAATGAAAAAATACAAAAGCAATAGAAAGAGAAAAGAGGGCAGATTGTAAAAACAATAAAGGTATAGCCCCATACCAGAAAAGAGAAACAAAATCTGAAAGTGTGCAAGCTCAAATGCCACTCCTAAAAACACACTCCTAGTTAGTCATATAGCCTAATCATTACTAACTAGATTTCAATTTACTGCTAATAGGTTAGTGAATTAAATTTGCTAAACAGCTTAATCTTGGCTTATCAGTTTGGTAGATTAGGATAGAAAATAAAGGTTCAAACAAGCTCAAAATCTGAACCTAAGATTCAAAAGGAAAGAATGACTATAATATGTTTACATTTTGAGTCAAAAGGCAGAAGTAAACTGGTTCTAATAAGCCCAAAACCTGAACCAGATAACAAAGAAAAAACAGCTCAAACAAACTCAAAAACAGAGCTGAAGAAAAGAGAAGGATGTTCTTAAAAAATTTCATATCTTAAGCCTTCACCATTTTGATTTAATTTTCTGCAAATAATGATCTATGTGCAGCTTTTTTTTATGCCATAGATCAGCAACAAGTTAGACTGTTCAATCCTGACTTGTGTGCTTTTTAAATTTCTTGTTTTAGAAATTAGAGAATAAAAATATGTTAGACAGTCTAATCCTAACAAATAGTAGATTAGGTATAGAATCTTAAGAACTCAACTGTTTAAACTGAGTTCATGGAGAAATAAGAAGTATACTTAGATTATTTTTTTGCTTTCAAAAGAATAAAATGTTTGTAAAAAGAGTTTACCAATCCAAATGCACTCTTAAAGAAGAAAAAATGTTAGATCAGTAGGATTGGGTAGGTAGAAAGCTTGTTTGATAGAGTTCCATTGTTTTTCATGGCTGCTGACATTATTAGAACAGAAGAATATCATCCAAGTGAAGAAATTTGCAGCCCAATGGATGAGGCATTAATTAGCCCCCTAGAGAAAACAAGTCTGAAAGTTCTTGACACCTTTAAGAAGGTGTCATCCCCATGTGGAGCCACTGTTAGCCACCTGTAAAAATTTTCATATCAAATGGTGGCTAAATCATTTTTGAAAGCCTTCAAGAAAAAATTTAATTTCCAAATTGTTAGTTCTTGAAATCTTGTGAAGATATCTTATCCTTTGATTAATCTTCACTATTGTTTCCCTCTTAAACTCTGAAAAATATGTTGTTTTCCTGAAGAAAAAGACTGCTAAAAACCCATTTTTCCCTTTCATCTCACCCATATTTTCACTCGTTATTAACTTTCATTTACCCCCCTTTTTTCCTCAAAATTCCTTTTTAACCTTTGAAAATTCCCTTTGAAGGCTTAAAAGACCCTTTTTCCCCTTCTACTGAAAGCCAAAAAAGCATTGAAAACCTCTCGTTTTGGCCTAAAAAACCCATTTTCCTACTAAGGCTTTAAGCCCCTTTGGCCTTAGCCCCCAGCTCCCTTCTTCACATGAAACCAGAGCTGTGACCCACTGTTAAACCCCCATCGTGCAATCACAATGGGGGCGTTCTATGTTCCTTTTCCCCTTTTGCCTTTAAAAAAGTTTCCGATGCGATTGGCCTCTTTGATTCTAACTCCCAATTCCTTTGTCTTTACATATAACCCCGAGCCCCGCAATCGGGTGCTAAACACCATAAAAAAATCCCTCCCCGAAACAAATTTTCCTTTGAATTTTATAAAAAATCCGATTTTCTTATGTTTCAACGAGACCCAGCAGTTTATTGTTTGGTGAATTATGAACCGTTGATCTACTCCCCGATCGACGATCATCGGAATCTCACATCAGATTTAAACAAAAAAATCCTTTGTTTGCTCCCTTCAAATATTCTGATGCAATTAGGCCTTAATCCCTTTTGTGCTAAACCCCTCAATCACTTCCCCACCATATAACCCACACCCAGGACCAAGCGATTAAGTCTCGAGCGCTAATCACATCGGAGTTTTTTCATTGAACATATTTTAATAGTTATTGCCCCCCTCCGATTGGCCACCTTGCGATGGATTCCCAGTCGTTGATCTTTCCTGCCAGGCCCAGATCCGACGGCCCACATCGCTCTGTTCAATAGCCCGCATACCCACCTTTGAAACCCATAACCTAATCTCTGCCGTCAATCTCTCCAAAGATCAACGGTCCACATATAATCGCATCGCGAAAACCATTGCGCCTTTCCTCTCTCCCCCGCCGATTGGTGACCTTACAATGGGATCTAGGTTGTCCATCTCATACATCCCATGACCTAGATTGAAGCTTAACACCCTTTGTTAAAATTCATGAAACCCCATTGTATAAATTTTTCAATGAATATCCACCGTTGATCTCTACAGATCAATGGCTCGCATTAACCCAAACTCCAGCCAACCCTCGCCTCATATTTTATTCCATTAACCCCAAGCTTAAATCTGAGTCGTTTATCTATTTCATCCAACGGTCCATTTTTAACCCGATAGGCCCAACTCCTTTGGGTCCTACCTTTCCCCGGATCAAATCTCCACCGTCCATTCCTTGATCTGACGGTCCAGATTAAAATAGCCTTGACCCACCTTTATCGCCCGTGCATCTATTCTCCATCGCGCTCTCCTCACGACCGTTCGATCTAAGGCCCCAGATCTGACGGCCATTGCGTGGTTTCGCATAATTTTGAGTCCGGAGGTTAATGTTTTAAAATTACGCGATGTGGGTGGTTTTAAAAGGCCACGTGTCAATCGCTAAGGCATATCGCGTTTTTTATGAAGATTTTGGAAACTCCTTAAGAGCAGTGCGACACTAGCAGTTTCTTTGGCCGAAACCACCTTACCCCATTCATATTATATTTTCTCATATTTTAATCTCTGTCGTTCATCACACTCATCCAATGGCCCAAATTTCATCAGATCATTAAACTATCGCCCTCCACCCATCCTCCAAAGGACTTCTTGAATCATTCTCCGCCACTGATCTTTGTAGCCGATCTAATCCAATGGCCCAGAATCTTTAAGAAACCCCAAATTTTGTTTAACCCTTTGTTAACTCCACCAAAGGTTTTCACCCTTTTCCTTTGCATTTTCTCCCATTTTGCTATAATGTGGCCCCCTCTACATTATATTTTCCCGATCAATCTCGACCGTTTATCTTTGCAGATCAACAACTCGGACTTAATCTCCTGCACCATTTATCCAATCGCCTCTCCATTATCCTCGGCATTAAATCCTCACCATTGGATTCTTTCATCCAACGGCTACGATCTAACCTCAACCACCAAATCAGTCTAGACCCAGCTACGTAGGATTTTCTTAACTTTTCTTTTTTTTGCAGGTTTTTAAGGTTTCTCAACTATTTTAAAAAGAGAATTGAAGGCCGAGGATGATGATCCCCCACGCCTTTATTCATGAAAGAGATCATTCTACAGGGTTTCCCATCAAGGTTTATCAGTGCCTCATGAGCACTCACACCATTATAAAACCTCTGTAACACCTGCACATCAACAAGACACAGAAAAGTTTAATAAAGAAAAGAGTATATGTATTAAAGGATCTAAGTCAAAGCAGAAACCCAAGTTTGAATATTTTAGCACAGTTTTGAAGAATTAAGGCACACATTCAGCAAATCAAAAGCCTAATCCACAGTTAAAAACATCATGAATACCGAAAGACACATATTAAGCCTAATCAGACCTAAAACATAGAATTCAAGTAAATTAAAGGTGTTTTAGGGAAGGACAAAGCAATTCATCAATCCAAGAAGCCTCCATTGCCACATCAGAGGCAAATTTAATCCTCTCCAGCTACCAAAAGCCACCTACAGTCTCGCAGTAATCAAAGGAGGCACAATTATTGCAAAATAGAAGATATTTGCCTTAATACAGTTGAACAATTATTTCAAGCCAAAGGGACTTATTGCAAACTATCAGCAGAGTTATTACAAAGATAACAAAGAGCCTTAAAGTCAACAAAATCTTCCCAGCAAGCTTAATACTTAATGTAAACCAATTAATATAGAGGAAATATTAGAAATCTTCTCCATTGAGCCCCTCAAAGGCCAAGAAGCATTAAATTGTATTAATTGAACCTAGAAGATCTTTTATCCATTCCCACCTCCTCATTTCTGCTAGAAATACTTCTGTAGAAGATGAGATAATGTTGGTCACTGCATATTTGTTGCCTGTAAATAGTTTACTAAAGCTATTGTATGCTCTGTTTGTAATTGAAGATACCTAAGTTGAGATGAGAAGTTTGAAGCTCTAGAGAACCACTGGACTTGAAGATTGTAACTGGTTTGAAGCATCAAATACAAGCTGATTTATGGGATCCTGGTCTATGTCAACGGTGATGTTTTTATTATTGTAAATTGTTATTTTATTTCTTTTTCCATTCTGTCCATCTTCTCTGATAAAGAACAGCAATTATAGAGTTAGGATTTACTGTCAAAGGTACCCTGGTCTTACTGAATAGCTTTATCTACATGTTTTCTTCCAATTGTGTTGTTTAAGAATGATTTAATATAGTCCAAGCATTTAAGGAATGTTGGTGTTCCCTCGTCCTACTGTCTAAACTTTAAACATTGTTCTCGAATGTTATTTTCATTTTCTCCCAAGTAAAGTTGAGCTAGGGAAGTCTATGGTGAGCCCTGTCCTCTAGTTTTATCTCCAAAGGTTGTCTAAAAGTTTCCCTAAGAGTATGTTGAAAGCAGGCTAGGTTCCAAGTCCTTACCTGATCTTAGACTATTCTTTGTTATCTTAATTATTTGTCTTGAATGTTTGGTAAGGAAAGCAAAGCTAGGGAAGTCTATGGTGAGCCTTGTCCTCTAGTTTCTTCTCCAACAGTTGCTTTGAAAAGTTTCCCTTAGAATATGCTGAAAGCAGGATAGGTTCAAAGTCCTTACTTGATCTTAAGCTATTCTTTTTATGTTTTAGATGTTTTCTATTGAAAGTGCATCAAAATCAGGCTAGTTTCAAAGTACTTATCTGATCTTAGATTCTTTTATGTCTTTCTTAAGTGCATTCCAAAATCAGGATAGTTTCAAAGTACTTACTTGATCTTAGGCTTCTCTTTGTTCTTCATTTGTTTCAATCCCCTTCTTATTGTTTCATTCCATTCCATAAAATCAACTTAAAGAGATCCTTAGACATAGATGACTTGCCCCATGGACCACTCTTGAACCTTGTTGTTTCAATTAAATCCTACTATGACTCCATAGCCCAATGGATTGAAGCTGCTTCTTACCTATCTTGTTGGCATGGAAAATTTTAGGGGCTAATATTCGCAGGTGGGCTAATTTTCCATGGTTTTTGAAAAAAAAAGATTTGCCAATTTCCATTTTTTTATAAAAGTGATTTGCCCAAATTTTATAATATAAAATTATTTTACCTTAAAAATCGCCAACATTATATAGAAAATATACATAATATCATTATAAATTTGAATAATTTTACAAATACATCAATAAATGTTTTATATTTTTCACATTAGGGACTAGTCAGATTCGCCAATCTTTTAAACTTTAAAATAATTTTCCATCCTTAAAATTTTCCCTGCTTGTTGGCTGAATTACTCTTCACTTTCATTCACCTTCACCCTTCATTTAGACTTCCTTCACCTTCAAATATCTTTGCCCAACCAAAACAAACAAAAAAATCGTTCTTCATAACTAGCCTAATATCACATTTCAAGCTTTAAAGATAAATCAATCTTTGCACTTATAGAGAGATCCCTCTTTGGATTCAGGAGGGCTAGATCCTATAATCCCAAAGAGGTTCAAATGTTCTCTCCGTAGCTTTAGTCTCACCAATCTGCTGAAATTACGGGGAGATAACAACAGGGATTTCAGATTTGTTGGGAATTTTTGGTCCAATCTATGGAAGATGATGGACACCAAGTTGAAGAAGAGTACTTCTTTCCATCCGCAAACAAATGGCCAAACAGAAGTAGTGAACATAACCATTTTACATATTTTGAGAGGTTATTGTAGCAAGCATCCCAAGCTTTGGGATGAGCACTTGCATTATATTCAGCATGTTTACAACTGGGCCAAGCACTCTTCTACAAATACTTCACCTTTTGAAGCTTTCTTTAGGTATTTGGCTAAGTCACCTTTAGATTTCATTCTTGAGAAGGATGTTGCCATTGATGGGCATAGTGACATTGACAATGCTTGCATGTTCATTGAAATAATTCAGCTTATACATCAGCAAGTTCAAGAAAAGCTTGAAAAAAGTCAAGGCAAGTACAAGGAGAGGCATGACCAACACAGAGTTGATAATAAGTTTCAAGAAGGAGATGAGATATGGCTGCATATTAGTAAGGAAAGAATGCAAGGATAAGGTAAAAATCTGAATCCTATTCGTTATGGTCCATTCAAGATCCTTAAACAAGTTGGAAATAATGCTTTTCAACTAGATTTTCCTTCATATATGAAAATGTATTCCGTTGTGAATGTGGAAAATTTACGTTTGTATGAACCTCCTTTAATTGTTGATTATGAAAGTGACATTCAGTTTCCATCCATATAGGATTTCTTGCCATAATTTTTGGATGATTTTAAAGAGGACGCTATCCTTGACAGAAGGACATGCACTTCGAGGAGGGGAAATGTTGATTATGTTTGGGTTAGTCTTAAAGGAAGCAAACCGAGTAAGGCAAAATGGATGGAGGTGAAAAAGGTGAGGGATCTGTACCCTCATCTTCTTAATAGGTAATTAAAGGCTTTCAAGGTCCAAAAGCTTCCCAATGGGGAGGTGTGATCAAGTGATCATGTCTAAGAGGAAAAAAATGCTCAAAATTGGAACTGCTCAGAATTAGTTGCAACCTAAACGAATGGATAGGCCTCGTCGCTACAATTTTGGCACCATGAACTGGACTCAAGTCTTATGTCGTATGTGAAAGATATTTAAGTTTGAAGTTGCCCAAAAACCTTCAAAATAGGACTTTTGAACAACAACAAAAAAATTTTCATTTTCAGAAAATTTGTGGGAAAATTTCATTTTTTTATTAAAGTTTTTATGGACCTATTACAGGGTGCCACGTGGCCTGCCCGAAGGCTGCCATGTGGCCCCAGGCCATTGGTTTAAAATGTGTTTGCAAATTTTGATGGCCATGGGTCTTGAACCCCCAACCCGACCCCTCGCATGGAGGTCGACCCAACCAACACGGCAGAGGGCAGCAGCTTGAAAAAAGAGTCGGTTCATTGTTTGTTGAGCCAATGAAGTAAGGATTTAAGCCCTAGGGCTTAAGGGGGAAGACCCCGTGACCATCATGCAAAATCGAGGGCTCGAGCTATTCAAACCGGTAAAAACGTATGGCTAGCCCCCTCGACATGCGACCATACTCCATAACCAGGCCTTAGCTCCAGCGGGTTATCTAATCGTTACACTCGGTGGCTAAAACAGAAATGTGACTAGCACTTATCCTCGCGGTTAATGCTGTGTTATGGTTATCATTTATTCTGCCGACGGGTTCGACCTCACATGTGACCACATCATCCAGCTTTAAATGTTACCATTCACAGTTACCACCTAACTTGAAGCGTTCCTCCAATTCTGGCACTTGTGCCATTTCTAGCGTGCCTAACTGGAGTTCATCCAGATTTGGTGGGGTTTTCAAGGGACATCGAGTAGAAAATTGTGGAGGTCATAACTTCTCCAATATTGAACCAATTTGGAGGAAATTTTGGTCAATTTTTGGTATTCTGAGCATTCTGGAGTCATTGGGATGTGTTTTAGAGCTAACAGAGGTTTTCTTCAACCATTTCTTCTTTAGGGAAGCTTGGAGAGCCATCAGGGCCATGAGGGAAATGGAGCTACATTGGGCTACACTTCATTGTTTGAGGTGAAATAAAAGCCATTCTTAGCTTATTTTTGTCTTTTGAATTCAATTTCACAGTTGTTTCAGCCTATTTAGGTTTATTTCTCACTGTAAAACCAATTTGAGAAACTTAATAGAGCAAGGACATGCCCATTGGGAGCCTTGGACCTGACAGATGTAGCCCAGGAGGGGTGAACTGCCTCATCATGTTGTTGTGTTGTTATGGTGAGGTTATGCTGCTATGTATTTCTGATTTAAGATGTTAAACAATAATTTTAATTAACATTCCCTCACACATAAACTCAAAAACAGTTACCAAAAATACTTTGTTTAATTTGCAAGACATGATAAACACTTTGCACACTTAATTAAATGGAAATGGATACTTTGAAAAAAAGATACAAATAGTTTCATTTTCAGATCAAAAAACATTATTCATTAACAAAAGTTGGACATTGTGGCATCGAAACCATCCACAATGCATGACCTAAAGGCAACTTTGTTGATCATGTGATTTGAATTTTTATCATCATTTACGCATGAAGAGTTGGAAATGGAAGAATTTTTTGTGGATTCTAGTTCCATGGTAGAAGAGTTGGAGACAACTTCACAATAAATATGAATCTCCATAAGTCTTAATACAATGGTATTTGGATTATCTAGTGGTCTAGAGCTAGATTCACGTTTTCACAAGATATGGGGTTGATACTTTTAAAAATATCACAAGACCCAATCAAGCACTTCCCATGGTTATAATATGGACTAATTTTGGGCACAAGAAACTCATATATTCATTTCAATAGTCCTTGCATTTAATGATCTTGGACGTTCATAGGTAGGATGGTAAAAAACCAAACCTACTACTACTCAAAGAAAATAAGGTTCATTTCAAAAAGAAAACTTCACATCAAGAAAGTTTAATGCTCACTTATAACCCACATCTACACCCAAATCCATTACATAATGAATGAAGCTACCACTTATATAAAGGAAGAGACAACATGTATGATACATTCACCAGTATTTTATTCCAACCTCTTCATACTAAATAACAAGTCAATAAGGAATGTTCTAACCTCGACTTAGAAACATTAATATTTGATTTAAAAAAACAAATAAATGAAGAGGTAAGTAAAAAAACACATGAAACAAAAAACTAGCTATACTCGTAGTCTTTGATACAAAGAATAAAAATTAACCACAATGAAGAACACTAGCCTCAAACAATAACATTAATTTTTCTCACCCTTTGAAATTTGTGTCATTTGTGGTCGTGTTAGGGCCTAAATTATAATTTTCAAACCATTTGGTTACACACACATACTTGGGTTTTTTACTGGTAATTTTAATGTTTTAACAAAGGGCTAGAATCAAACAAAGAATAAGTCACAAACCCAAATATCCCCATTCTTCATGGTCAATTCATGGTTCCTAGTGACAAATTCATGGTGTGATTGAACCTCCTTCACATTTCCTTAATCAAACAAAACCAAATAACTATAACTTGTTAGTTATTATTGATTGGATTTGAGGAGTTGCTCTTGCCCAAGTTTATTCCCTAGTAAACCCTTTCAATAGATTATGATGGTTGTGCATATGACATTGTATGGTTTTGTGTATGCCAGCGACAAGAGCACAGGATTGTTGTATGGAAATTTCTTGGTGAGTGTTTTTTCATCTTTTACCTTGAAAGATTCAAGGTTTCCTCTTTACACACAAATAAAATGGTTTCTTCTACAACAATGTTTTTTTTTTAGACTGTAACGGTTATTGGTATTAATGAGCGGCAAAACAGCTGCCGCATACTGGAGCATTACAACAGTTTCTGGAATTGAGATTTTTGTTACATAGTGATGTATCACGATCTTTGAAGCAGCTAGTAAGGGCGCCATGGGAGTCTAGCCTCATAAATTCTGAAACCTTAATTGGGTTAACCCAACACTTGCAGAGGAGATCTTGATAGTCCATCGATGCCTTTGCCTCTTCCATATTGCAGATTTGGAAGAAGAGGTTGGATTTGTTAATCGGTCCAAGGAGGCTATGCAATAGCATGATAAAACGACTTTGATCACCCTTAATTTGAGTGAAACGACCGGTAAAACGGATTCCCAGCCTGAAACTAGAGGGTTGCTGCTTTATTTTGACGGACCTCCCATTCAGATTGTTTTCGCCCTTAGAGCCAAAACCCAGATTCCGCCTATTGCTTGCCCAGCTACTGAGATAGTAGAGAACATGATTGGTCAGGAGAGAGGTTGGCATGTCGATCCAGAAAGAGATCGAAATCAAATCCTTTGACTGAATGATTTGGATCGAACTTACAGGTCTGTAATTTGAGCACAAATTTGTGAACAGGTCGACCCTTAGGAGATTAAGGGATGATGCAATCAGATTCATCAGCATTTACTAACAGGGATCTTCTGCAACGGGTAGAGCCCAGGTTGGCTTCAAGATCAGCTTGCTTGTTCAGTTGCCTCAGAATATGGAAAAAGGATATATGGCGGAATTGGGCCAGAGTAAGCTTGATTTTCTTGAGAATGGAGATTAAATGAATCTGCGAAGGATTAGAGTTGAGATTCAACGCTTGGATGATCAGCCTGGAGTCTCCAAAGACCGTCAGAGATAGAAAGTTCCTTTTGATAGCCAGATTGAGCCCTTGCCACAGAGCCAAAGCTTCAGCTCTGTTATTAGTTTCTATGCCCAGCCCCCATTGATACCGAAACTCAATTGAACCATCCGGATTCAGAAGAACCCCACCTCCACCCGCAGCTCTGGGATTGCCTTTAGAGGCCCCGTCGAAGAAGAGGCAATGTTCATCCAGTGAAGAGCGCCATTTGATAAACTCCTGTTCTTCAAGGCGGATTTCCCAGTTAGCATGGGGAATAACAGGGGGCAGGGGCTTGAAAACAAGATTTGGAGCAATGTCTTTGAGCCAGAGCTCCTCCTCACAGTCCAAAGCTGCTTCATTCCTTAATGAAGGTTTGGATTCCAAAGTCTCGCCCAATAGAGCTTGGATTTTAGCGATTATTTTACCTGGAGTACAATTTTCATCCCTGAACAGTCTATTGTTCCTCTCCAACCACAGCTTCCAGTAGATGAATTTTGGGATCCACATCCAGGCTGTTTTGAGGAGGCATTTTTTAGAGAGACAGAACGGAGATAAGATGGCCCAGTTGTGAAGCAGGTCAGGAATATTACCAGGAATCTCAACTTTGTCAGCTCCAGACCTCAGGACCCCCCTCCAGACATCACGGGCAAAAGGGCAGAGCATCAACAGATGATTAGCAGACTCTTCCTCTGACACACATAGAGGGCATCTAGAAGGCCCTTCCATTCCACGTTTTCTCATAATATCTCTGGTGAGAATGCTGTTATGAGCTAAAGTCCAGCAGAAGAAGTCAATTTTGGGGAGCGAAGGAAAGGCCCAAATAAATCTCCATTGAGTAGGGTCAGGAGGAACATTAGGAATCGCTGTCCTACTTTTGTAACCTTCGGAGACTGAGAAATTTCCAGAAAGGGAGCCCCAGCCTTGTTTGTCCTTAGCTGTAGCTTTGGTTGGAGATTTTCCTTGGAGCATATCTAAAAGAATCGTTGCTTCAGCCTGCAGCCTTTGGGGGATCTCTCCCAGGTACCAGTTGTCCCATCTTCTTCCAGAATCATCCGTCCAAGTTGAGATGTCCCATAGGGTATTCAGGTTGTTGGACTGTAGCCAGGTTTTAATGTTTGCCAGGCCTTCAATGTGGTTCAAAGGCTGATCACCAAGGATCCGATCATCCCAGATTCTGATTTTTTTTCCATTACCTGGTATCCAATAAAGGTTGTGACAGAATTGCTCCATAGCATAAAGACAGAGTTTGAAGACCGGAGAACCTTTAATGGATTTTGGAGGCTGGTCCAAACACCTTAGCCACTGTCCATTGAAATATTTCTTCCACAGAACTCTCTTACTCCAGGAAGCCTTTCCAGCAACAATACTCCACAGGATTTTGGAGCCCAGAGTGAGATTCTGGGCACCCAGATCTCTTAATTGAAGACCTCCTTCCAGAATTGGCTTTTTAATAGTGTCCCAATTAACTAAATGAAGTCTTTTTTCATTATTTTTCCCCCCTTCCCAGAGGAATCTTCTCAGCAGACTGTCCATTTTACTGAGGAAGGTTTTGGGAGCCAGCAGAATGGAGTGTTGGTAAAGAGGCATACTTGTGAGGACATTTTTCATCAGGATAACCTTCCCAGCATTGTTCAGCCAAGAGGCACCCTAAGCTTGGATTCTAATTTTTAGTTTGTCAAGCAGGGGCATCCAATGGGCAACTTTAGTAGTGGATTTGAAAATTGGAATCCCGAGATATTTAAAAAACTCCCAGGTCTGAATTCCTTTCATCTCTAAGAGCCTGGCAATGTCAGCCAGCTCCTTGACCGAGCAGTTCCAGCCGAATATCGTGCTTTTTAAGTAATTTATCTTGCTGCCCGAGACCTCCTTATAGATGTCCAACTCCTTCTTAAAGGATCTTGGTGAATTTATGCTCGCTCCTCCTAGCAGTAGAGTGTCGTCAGCAAATTGGGCATGGTTAATATCTTTAACATTGGGAACAATTCTGAGGCCTGGAAGAGAAAGGATTTGTTGACAGCGGTCAAGTTGGAAGCTAAGCACAGAAGCTTGAATAGCGAAGAGGAGCGGGGACAGCGGGCAACCCTGTCTTAAGCCCCTAGAGGCATTGAAGAACTTTGTTGATCGGCCATTAACCAGCGGCGCAATCCAAGGGGAGGCTATACAAGCTTTCACCCAATTTATGAAGGTTATAGAGAAGCCCAGTTTCTTCATAACAGCAAAGAGGAAATCATGTTTCACCCTGTCAAAGGCATTTTCCAAATCGATATTTATCACCATTCCTTTCTCTTTTCACTGGCAACTTGAATGAACTGCTTCTTGCACCAACACAATATTGTCCAGAATCTTTCTCCCTTTGATGAAGCCCCCTTGGTTTTCCGGAATGATGTCCGGCAAAATATTCTTGAGACGGTTGGCTATTGATTTGGTAATCAGTTTATAACTTGTGTTACACAGTGAAATGGGCCGAAATCTACCAAAATCAGAAGCTCCTTTCTCTTTCGGAATCAGGGCAAGAAAGGCCGAGTTGATGCTGCCTCCGATCTTGGAACATGATTGAGACTTCCTGACCATTCTCAGGAGGTCTTTGTTAATGATAGACCAGCAAGTCTGATAGAACCTGGCGTTTAACCCATCAGGCCCAGGAGCTTTATCCGGCTCCATGCTGTCCAAAGCCTTCTTGAGCTCATCCATGCTAATCGGAGCAGTCAGCATGGAGTTAACAGAATCCTGAACGCAATGAGGAATTTGGTCAAAGGGATAGGCATGAGAGTCTATAGGAGGGTTTTCAGGAGCCGTATAAAGCTCTTTGAAATAGGTGAAAGCCACTCTTTTGATACCTTCAGAATCTTTGACCACCGCATCATGGGAGCGAATTTCTGAAATAGATTTGAATTTCTTGCGAGCTTCGGCTTGTTTATGAAAGAATCTGGTATTTTTGTCACCGGCCTGTAACCATAAGTTTCTTGATTTTTGTCTCCAGTACTCCTCTTCCTCCCTACTAGCTCTATGAAGATTTTTTTGCAACTCAACTTCTCTTTGAAGCAGACTTTGGGTAACAACAGCATTTTCCATTATTGATTGATGGGCAGCAAGGTTATCTAAGGAATCTTTTCTCTTGGCAGTGGGTGTTTTCAGAGATTTAGCCCACTCCTTGAGTCTTCTTTTAAGGCCCCTCAATTTTTCTTCCCACACATAGAATGGGGATCCCAGGATCTGCCGATTCCAGGCTTCTAAAATCACTTCCTGGAAACCCTCTTGCTGAATCCACAAAGGACTGAATCTAAAGGGAATTGGACCAAGGTTACCATCAAGGGAGAGCTCGAGGCTGATGGGTTTATGATCGGAAGTGCAGTTTGGGAGGATATTAGAAGAGGCTAATAGACCACATGTAAGGAAAGAGGATTGGACAAGGAATCTGTCCAGTCGAGCAACTATGTGGTTGGGCCCTAATCTTTTGTTAGTCCAGGTATATTTCCCAGCAGAAGGCTTGATGTCCTCCAGATCCCAGTCTAGCATAATGTCTTCCACCCATTCTCTAGCTGGATCCCTTACTAGGGAACCCCCCTTTTTCTCATCGATGGCTAGAGTGACATTCAGATCACCTGCAATAATGATGTTTTCTGGGTTGTGCAATAAGAGAAAGGACTGAAGCGAGTCCCAGCAAAATTTTTTCTCCGCAGGAAGGACCAGAGCATAAAGATTGAACATACTTACTTGTTGACCAGAGTCTTTGTGGAGGAGCTGAATGAAAATCCAATGAGGGCAGATTTCTTCTTGAATCAATTCATATTTGGAGCTGTCCCAGAAGGAGGCAAGCCCGCCAGAGGCTCCTCTAGCATTGACAGCTCTTCCGGGGCCTTTACGCCAGAATGTCTTACTATTTTGGAGGAGCAGATTATCCTCCATCTTTGTCTCCTGAATGAGAAGGATTTCAGGCGAGTGCATCCTAACAATGTCTTTTAGGGCTTCTTCTTTCAGCCTGCTACCTAACCCTCTGCAGTTCCAGGAGACGTACTTCATTATTTACTGACTTGGGAGGTGGTGACTCCTTTTGGAGCCCTGCTCTGCTTGCGCCCGGATCTGGTGTTCATCATTCCTTTGAGAGTTTTCTGGGAGCCTTGTAGGACGTCCAGATAAGTTTTCTCCTCTCTCTGTTTTTTCTTGGATTTCCGACCCCTCGTCGACTTGATAGGAGTGATTTGCGAGCCATCTGAATCAGTGTCTCTCTCTTCTGACTCTTCCCCTGTGTTAGAGGCTAGGCTAATGTGCTCCTCAGTACCTTTGGTTCCCCTTTGATCAGCAGCTTCTAGAGGAACAGATGATTTTCCGGCGGTTTCTTTCATTTTGTTCAAATGGTCTTCAGTTTCTTCGTGGTTCTCTGAGGTATTCACCTTATCATCTGATGGGGGGCCTTCTTTTGTGATTGGATTGGCCTGAGGAATGGATTGGGGTTTCCCCATTGTTCCAGATTTTGTCTGTTCAGAGGGCTTTGAGACTGCCTTGCCCTTTTTTATCTCTTTCCATCCTTCTTCTTCCACCTTGTCCCTTGATGGGGCTTTAGGACAGTTTCATTGGAAGTGACCATGCTCGTGACAGATTCTGCACTTAAAGGGTAGTTTCTCGTAATCCAGTTTCTGAAAGTGAGGCCAATCTCCAACTGTAAGTTTAATGGCTTCCGACAGACCAACTTCCAGGTCAACTTCCACGCAGATTCTAGTGCAGGTGTATTGGCCCCTATTGTCAGCTTTGTCGATGAAACGACCCAGCCCGTTTCCAATCTTCTGCAGGGATTGGTAGCTCCAGCAGTGGATCGGCAGGTTGGGGAGCCGGACCCAAACAGGAACCTCCTTCGGGACATCGACAGAAGGGTCGAAGTCAGGGGTCCATTTGTTGAGGAAAAGGCCTTGATTTCCCATGAAATACGGACCATTTCTGAACACCAGGTCACGGTCTTCCTTGGTAGTGAATTCGAAAATAAAAAATCCTCGACCGACAGCGTAACAAATCACGTTGTTTGTCAGCAGTGGCCTCCAGTTCCGTTGAACCCATTCATCTGTCAATTTTGTTGATGGCCATCGACCCATAAACTGCCCGACCAAACCTCTGTCAGCTAAGGCGAGAGCTATTTTGATCGGTTGTTCTTCAGGCAGAGCAATCTCTGGTATTTCATCAAGGTTTTTGATGAATGTTGGAACTTCAGGTAATGGGCGTTTCTTCCCTTTATGAGACAGGAGATTACGAAATGCAACAGCAGAAGAGATTGGAGGGGGGGTAGAGGGCTCCCCGCCCCCAGGCTCATCCATGGCGATGGCACAGACCACGTAGCTATCCCAAACCTAATCGCTGCAGGAGTTGAGGACGCGCGCGCGAAACATTTATCTTTCTTCTACAACAATGTTGAAAGATCAACTTGATCTGATTATTGGAAATCACAGTGATAGAAATTCATCCATATATTTGAAAATCAATCTAACTCCTATTGTGTGAGAGATATGGGGGATTACGAGGATCTAATTTTGTGAAGCAAAAGGGGTTAAATTGACTTTCTTTGCATAATTAGGGTGTAAATTAGTAATTTTTAAATGAAAGTATTCTATCAAATTTACCTAAATTATTTGAAGTTGTTGCTGGCAAATGCAAACACATACGAAAATTGATTATGGAAAAATCAGAAGGGGTGCATTAAACTGGAGCTAGGAGAAAAATACTTTTTTACTGTGGTTTTCAGTAGCATATAAGACTGGAATTTGGTCTTTGAGAATGGTCCATAATTTTTCAACTCAGCTGGCCTCTACCTTTAATTCTAGATGAAGCAATTTTCCCTGAAAAGGGGGGCTTCATGAAAACTTTGGTTTGGAATTAATTGTATTAGCTTCCTAGGGATTTTTGGATGACAAGACAATGTTGTGAAACCAACTCCAAAAATAGAAGAAAAGAGATATCAACACCTTAGAAATCAACCACTTCGAGGGGGAAACCTCCAATACATTACATAAATGAACAATTCGTGGATGCTACAAATGACCAAAACCTCCTTCTATATAGAGGAGTCCATGGGGCCACAATATAATCCTAGCCGACCTAACAATAATAATGTAGGGGCACAATAATAACAATATTGGGGTTACAGGGGTACAACAATAACAATAAGGGGGCTATATTAATAACAATAAGGTACTAAAATAGTAATATAGGGACCTAACATGCCCCTCTCCTTAAAAGAAGTGTTGTCCTCAATGCTTGAGTAGCTCTGGGTGCTTCTGTATAAAATTCTCATCCTCCCATATAGAATCTTCAGTGGGTAAGTTCGTCCACTTAATTAGATACTCTGAAATTGATCGATTTCATAGTTGTCGAGTTCTTGTGTCTGTGACCGCTTCGGGTTCCACTATGATTTTTCCTTCCTCTTCAATTTTTGGCAATATTGTTTGAACTGGAAGATTTTCACCTATAACCTTCTTTATGTATGAAACATGGAAAACTAGATGCACTCACGAAGAAGCACGAAGCTCCAATTTGTATGCCATAGTACCAATATTTTGCAGCACCTTGTAAGGACCATAGTAATTTGGCGATAATTTATTATCCTTCTTAGCTTGCTTGAGGGACATTTTTTTGTATGGTTGTAGCCGTAAAAATACGTCCCAGTCTCCTACATAAAAACTTCTCTCGCTGCGATGTTGATGTGTCTGTTGTTTCATTCGATTTTGCGTCAAATTTAGGTTATCCTTTAAGAGTTGGAGAACTTCTTGTTGATTCACAATGTGATCTTCCACTTCTTGAACCTTAGAATTTTCTCTTAAATATGATGTGATGGACGGTGGATGATATCCATAAAGTTCCATAAATGGGGTAATTTTTGCTGCAGTATGGAAGGAAGTGTTATACCACCATTCAGCAGGAGGTAACCACTTGACCCATTTTGTTTTTTTATCAGATACAAAACAACGAAGATATCCTTCCAAACATTTATTCACTATCTCAGTTTGACCATCGGATTGAGGATGATAAGATGAGCTATGAGCTAGTTGACTACCCAAACAAGAAACTAACTTTGTCCAAAAATTTCCAGTAAAAATGGGATCTCTGTCACTCACAATAATCTTTGGCTTTCCATGTAACTTTTGAATTGTGTCCATAAATGTAGTAGCAACTGTACTTGCTTTAAATGGATAAGATAATGCACAAATTTTTGCATACTTGGTAATTCTATCAACTACCACCATGATGACACTCTTTCCTTCGGACTTGGGTAAACCTATGATAGAATCCATTGAAATCTCCTACCAAAGTTGACTTGGAGTGGATAAAGGTTATAGAAGACCCGGGGTCTTAATTGTGTCAACTTTATTTTGTTGGAAAACCAAACATTCTGCTACAAGCTTTTGAATATCATATTTAAGGCCATCCCAAAAAAAAAAAATCTTCACCCTGTGGTAAGTTTTTAAAAATCCTGAGTGACCTACTAAAGGAGAAGTGTGCAATTCCAAAAGAATCTTTTGTTTTAGTTGGGAACTCTTGCAAAGATATAAGTGATCTTTATACCATAAGGAATCATTTTTCCAACTAAATGTATCATATGCACTAGGATATTGCTGCAACTTTTGAATGAGTGTCCACACTTCTTCCTCCTTCTTCCATTCATCCATTGTTTCGGTTATCCAATCCTGTTAGATAATAGAAATGGCACAAAGAAATGCTTCCACCTCTTCATTCTTTCTTGACAGTACATCTGCAACAACATTTAGCTTCCCTTTTTTGTAGATTATTTCAAAGTCATAACCCAACATCTTTGTGACCCATTTTCACTGCTCTTTTGAAGATATTCTTTGTTCCGAAAAGTGTTTAATATTATCATGATTAGTTTTTACCTTGAAGTGTCTTCTCATTAGGTAAGGTCGCCATTTATTTAGTTCATGTAGTATTTCTAACATTTCCTTCTCATAAATAGCTTTCTGTAAATACTTTCCTTTGATTGGACAACTTTCAAAAGAAATCGGTCTTCCTTCTTGCATTAAAATAGCACCAATTCCATTTCCCAAGGCAGCACATTCCACAATAAAGGTTTTTTGTGAAATCTGGTGTAGCTAAGAGTGGTTCTAGGAACATTGCCTCTTTAATATGTTCAAAGGACTTAGCTACTTCAGGAGTCCATGAAAATGCATCTTTCTTCAACAATGTTGTTATAGGTGCTGCTATTCTCCCATAATTCTTAACAAACTTGCGATAATACCCTGTTAACCTGAGAAACCCTCGCAACTGCTTTATGGTTGTCGGGGCATTCCATTCCTTAATGGATTTAATTTTGTTAGAGTCTACCTTAACACCCTCGTGAGATAAAATATGACCCAGATATTCCACCTCTTGTACTCCAAAGAAACATTTGAATGCTTTTTCATATAATTGTTTCTCCTGAAATAGTTTGAGCACCCTATGAACGTGTTGAACATGATCCTTCCAAGACCTGTTTTAGATTAGTATATCATCAAAAAATACTAGCACAAATTTTCTAAGGAAGGGTTTGAAAATGGAATTCATCAACCCTTGAAATGTAGAAGGTGCATTGGTAAGGCCAAAAGGCATGACCAAAAATTCATAATGACCTTCATGAGTTCGAAATTTTGTTTTCAGAATATCTTTAGTCTTCATTCTAATTTGATGATATCCTGAACGAAGATCTAAATTGGTAAAATAAATTGTTCCATGTAGTTCATCCAATAATTCATCAATCACAGGAATAGGAAATTTATCTTTAATAGTGAGATTATTAATCTCCCTATAACCCGGACACATGTGCCATGATCCATCCTTCTTGTGCACCAATACTACTGAAGCAGAGAAAGAACTTTAACTAGGTTGATTTATACCAGCCTCTAACATTTCTGCAATCATACGTTCAATTTCGCTCTTTTGGACATAAGGATATCTATAAGGCCTTATGTTTGGAGGAACAATTCATGGAATCAAATTAATAGCATGATCATGATCACGAATAGGTGGGAGTCCTTTGGGAGTTTCAAACACCTTGGAATGATTGTCCAAGACTTTTTGGAAATCTGCAAAAATATATGATTTTGATGTTGGAACTTCTAGTGACCATAATTGTGCAATTACGCCTTTTTGTTCTTTCTTCAGAACCTTTTTCATGACATAAGAGCTTATTATCTTTCCCGGCTTCCCTACGATACCCCGTAATTCAAATTCCTTTCCTTCTAAAAAACATTTCAAGAAAATTTCTTGAAAATTAAAAGCTATCGTCACCAAAGGTTTTAACCATTGTACTCCTAGTACAACATCAGCGCATCCCATTGGAATGGAAAGCGTTAGACTATTCAATACATATTCCCCATGGCTATCTTGATATTATTGCATTTTCTAGAGAAATTTATAGTTCCTCCATTTGCAACCATCACTTGACATTCTGGTGCTGGGTGTAGGAAACAATTCAATCCCTTGGATACCTTACAATGAATAAAATTATGGGTACTATTAGGACCCCATAATGTACCATTTTGACCATACATTTTTCTATCATTCCAGTCTTTTCCAGTCCATATTTAAAGCTTATACTATCACTTTCATCCATTCTTCCAAAGGTATATAACATTCTTCTCTTTATTATATGTTTAACTTGTTTTACATATAATTTTACATTACTTTCATATTTAATCATTAATCGAAGATATATAGTTGCTGAGACAGTTTGAAGACTGCAGATAATCTATCATGGTTTTCTGAAGACCACGTTGCTGAAATAGTCAACATGGTATGCAAATCCCGTCGCTGAAATAGCCCGTGATTTGCGATTCTGAAGTAGTATTTCAGGCATGACAAAAACAAGAAAAGACAAGTAAGGAAGCTGTTACACAAGCTATAACAACTGCACTTTGAAGCCAATACCATCGTAACCATTTTAACAACATTTTGCTATTGAAGAATAGAAAGGTCCTATTTCAGTATAGAAGATCAGATTGGGTTAAAAATAGGATTTCTATAATGTAATCAATTGTAATAGATGTCTCCTCTTTAAAAAGAGGAGACATCAGCATTAGAGATAATATAGAGACTACGGGAGATTTATTTTGAAAAGAGAAGGAACGTGAATCCTTCGTAATATGTTACTTTCGACAGATGAATAAAAGTTTGTTCTGATTATTTCATTTTAATTCCCTCTTCTGGGGAATCTTGTGAGAAGGAAAGTGCCCACCTTCTTCACAAGATTCACCCAATTATTTTTGTACTTTGTTAACTGTTCTTTTTCATTTATGCCTTGTTAAACTCTATTTTCTAAAATCACTTATGCAGTATTGGAACTCTGTTATTTATTTCTAAAACTCTGTTTCCATTACTTGTTGCACTATTTTCATACAATTCATTCCTAGGTAATTGTGGATTATTTTAATTGGTAATCTTGTTTACAGAATGATTTTGTGAAAGCTTGGTAATCAAAAACAGGTGCTGAACATTCCTACTTGGGGAATAGGGTCCTATTCTCTGTTATAGAATAATTGGTCTTTCCTTTTGCAGATTGATTTCCTTTCCTAGATTGTTGTCTTTTTAATGTAATCCAGGATTCTTTTGGTAATTGTCTGCAATAGAGAGATTTCCTTTGTTGTAACTCAAGTAGACTTCAGTTTGTTGAAGCAAGGTGTGAATAGTGTAATTTTTACTACAACATTTCATTGCTTTTGAGATTGAGCATATCCAGTGTGTGATTACCTTTGAAATAAACAGACTTCCCTGGGTTGACAATTTATGTAGAACTTGATTGTTTAAATCAATAAGCAATTAAAGTGACAAACATTTTGGCACCGTTGCCTGGGAAGGAAATTATAGATTTCAAAATCATTGATGTTTTTCTTTCAGATGTGTAAATTTCATGAGAGGACATGGAACCCATAAGAAAACTAACCCTACAGGTGGCAATGGAAAAGGAAAGGGAGGAAGAAAGACCTTTATTGATGAGATCGTATCAAAAATTGAATCTTCTCATAGACTAATCTCTTGAAGGCCAAAGCCTCAACACTCCCTTCAATCGAATTATGAAATAGAAGAGGTTGTGAGCCCAGAAAATGTTGAGGAATCAGCAAGAAACATTGAAAAGCCAGCAAAAAATATTGAGGAGCTAGTAGAAAACATTGAGGATCGAGCAAGTGCAGTAGGAGATCAAACATTGGAAGGGAACAATGAAGGATTCTTCGACAGAGGAAAATTAGATCCTAAAGGACAGGGAAAAGATGAGAATTCTCTCTCTACATTGGGATTTCCTATTGGTGATCTCCCTAGAGGAGCAACTCCCATGAAGAATATCCCACTTTCAGCCTTACCTAACTTCCATGGTTTATCTTCTGAAGATCCTGACGAATTTCTTTTTGAATTTGAAATATTATGCAGAAGTTATGATTATGTTACTAATGCCCAGAAGTTGAAGCTATTTCCAGCAACACTAAAAGGAAATGCACTAAGGTGGTTCATGAGTCTGGGAGGCCATGTAATCACAAAATGGGAACAGATGAAACAGAAGTTTCTGCTAAAATATCAAGACTACTGTCGGACAAGAGAAAAAAGAGAGGAACTATTTAAGATGGTACAAAAGGAGGATGAGAATTTGGAGGGCTTTGTGGAAAGACTGCAATACAACCTGCAGAGATCCAATCATCCCAATGTAAGTAAGGATATTCTTAAAACAATATTACTGAAAGGGGTGAGGGATGACTGTTTAGATATGCTAAATATGCTTGGTAAAGGGGATATATCTAAAGAATCATATGATGAAATTGTTAACCTCTGTAAAATATGTTCAAGAGGAGCTGCAAGGAATAGGTCAAACAACAGAGATACCACATATTCAAGAGTTCAAAAATCAGCCAGTGGAGGAGCAACAAGAGCCGAAATAGGTAATTTACTTGAAGAATTTAAAACTGAAACGTTAAGTTCTTTTGCTTCACAGATTGACACCTTGCAGGTTAAGAAGAAATAGGCCGAAGCAGAAGCAGCTTTGGCTGTCTTTTGCCCCAAATGCAGAGATAAACACCCACTAAGGGAATGCCCATTGGACAAGATACCAATTTGCACCCTTTGTGAGAAGGATCATGAAACACAACAATGCCCTTCTTTACCAAGAATAAAATCAGCATTGCAACCAACCGAAGAAGAAGCTGAAGCAGTCTATCTACTGACACAGAGAAGGCAATGGCAACCACGAGGACAAGGTATGAACTCTAATATGCCATTTACATCTTCTAATCGTTGGAGCAATTATCCTTCTTTTAGTCAAACAAATTACCCTCCCTTTAACCAAATGCAATACCCACCCTTCAATCAAATGAATTACCCACCCATGCAACAAACAAACCCTCCATTTGTAGATCCTGCAATGTGGACTCATTGGCCTCCACAACAACAATCTTACTTTAACCAATGGAATTCAAATTGGAGGGGTCAACAACTCCCGTTCCCAAATCAATTTCCTCAATTTCAGCAACCACTTACTCTACCATCAGGTTCTCCACCAAATAATCAAATGATGAGACCCCAGCTACCTGTACAACCAAATCCTAACCCCAATAATAAATTTTTGCAAGTTATTGATATTCATAACCAGCCTATATTTCCTGTTTCCCCTGCACAATGTAATGACATTCATTTACGATCTGGGAAAATATTTGAACTCATTATCGATGATGTTACCTCTTCTGATTCTGATAAAGAAGAAACTGAAAAATGTGATTCACATAAAGAGGTACAACTACCCTCTAATAAGGGTGCTGAAATAGTAGAGCCACCATTCCCTGAGCATTTAGTTTTAACTAGAACACCTGAGCCACCTGCTTTTAATATTTTAGGGGAATTGCAGAATCTGTATGTTAAAATTCCACTTTTACAGGCACTAAGAGATGTACCAATTTATGCTAGAACCATGAGAGATATTTGTGTTAAGAAACTTGGTAGGAAAGCTAAAGATCCCCTTATAGTCCATGTTATGGGAGACCTATCTACATTAATTTCTAGTAAAGTCCCTCCAGTTAAATATGGTGACCCCAGCCATCCTACTGTGATAGTCCAAATAGATAAAACAATAATCCCTCAAGTTCTGGTATATTTAGTTGCTACTATAAACATTATGACTCTTGAAACTTCACAATTTCTACAGCTGAAGAATGTAATCAGAGATACACCAACCATCCTAGAGTTAGGTGACCATTCTACAATCAAACTAAAGGGAGTTATTGAAGACCTAGCCATCTCAATTGAGTCCTGGAATTACCCAGCTGACTTTGTGGTGTTACATACTAAAACAAAGTTGGGGGGACATCCTTTAATTCTGGGAAGGCCCTGGTTAGCTATAGTCGATGCCTTTATCAGCTGCAGATCTGGTTCAATGAGAATTTCCAATGGATATGAAACTAACCAGCTTACTCTATACCCTCATCCTACACCCATGATTAATAATGATAATTCTGTATGGATGGACTATGATGATCATGTTATTCAACCTATTTTGACTATCGGACAAGCTTTAAGCCTTAAAGATACCACTGAGGATGAGGTAATTAATAATTTTATTTGTGAACCCTCCTCGGTGATTCCAGAAACACATAATCAACTGGCTGCACTTTTGAAATCAGATACCCAGGAAAAGCTTAAACCTAAAGATCTTCCTCAAACATCAACCACCATCTCTTCTAAGAGTATAACAGTAGAAATTGAACCTGGCAAAACACTAAATATAAATCCCAGTTTGACAGTTTCTGAAACAAAAAAATTAATGAAGTTACTTCTTGAAAATAAGGAAGCATTCACATGGGAATATACATATATGAGGGGAATCTCTCCTAAATTATGTACTCACCGTATCTATATCAAGGAAGGTTGTCAACCAGTTTTTCAACCCCAACGATGAATGAACCCTAATTTAAGAGAAATTTTCAAAGAGGAACTTTAGAAATTGCTTAATGTAGGATTTATATACCCTATATCTGACAGTGAATGGGTATTGGTAATAGTTCCTAAGAAAAACGGGAAATGGAGAGTGTGTGTAGATTATAGAGCCTTAAATAAAGCCACTCAAAAGGATCACTTTCCTTTACCATTCATTGATCAGGTGTTGAATAGTTTGTCAGGGAAGAAATTATTCTCCTTTTTAGATGGGTTTAGTGGGTATAACCAAATCATAATTGCACCCCAAGACCAAGATAATACCACTTTTACTAGCCCTTGGGGAACTTTTTCCTATAAATTTCTTCCATTTGGACTATGTAATGCACCAGCAACCTTTCAAAGGGCAGTTATAGGAATCTTTTCTAATATGTTGAATGACTCCATGGAAATTTTTATGGATGACTTTACCCCTTATGGTGTGTCTTTTGAAGATGCATTACAGAATCTTGAGAAAGTACTTAAACGTTGTATACAAGCTCACCTCTCCTTAAGTACTAAAAAATTTCATATGATGATGAGTGAAGGAGTAGTGGTTGGACATTTTATTTCATCTTAAGGAATTCAGGTAGATCCATCCAAAATACAAGTCATTCAGAGTCTTCCTATTCCTAAAACACAAATAGATGTGAGAAGTTTCCTAGGACATGCTGGATATTACAGGAGATTTATTAAAAACTTTTCCAAAATAGCTTCTCCTTTGTTTGCGTTACTTATGAAAAATGATGAATTTAAGTGGACTAATCTTTGCCATGAGGCCTTTGTAGAACTCAAGCATCCGTTATCCACAGCTCCTATTTTGAAAGGACCTGATTGGGAACTTCCCTTTCATATATCCTCTGATGCTTCGGATACTGCACTTGGAGCTGTCTTGGGACAAGAGGAAAACCATCTTCCTTATGCTATATACTTTATTAGTAAGAATATGACTCCTGCTGAGCTTAATTACACAGTTACCGAAAAGGAATTTTTAGCAGTAATTTATGCTATTAATAAATTTCGACATTACATTACTGGTTACTCTACTTTTGTCCATACTGACCACTCGGCTATTAAGTATTTAATGAACAAGTCTATCACAAATGCTCGAGTCACCAGATGGTTATTGTTATTACAAGATTTTGATATTACAGTTGTAGATTGACCAGGTAAAGAAAATGTAGTTGTTGATTTCCTTTCTCGGTTAAAAGCTGATGATAATACTCCAGTAGATTATTCCTTTCCTGATGAGTATTTATTTTCAGTATCTTCTCACTCACCATGGTATGCAGACATTGCCAATTATTTGGTTGCAGGGAAGTTACCATCACACCTATCACATCGAGAGAAAAGAAAAATCATTCAACAAAGTGCTCGGTATAGCTGGATAAGTGGGTGTCTTTTCTATACAAGACTTGATCATGAAATCCGGAGATGCATTAGAGAGGATGAGGTGTATGATATACTAAAAGCTTGTCATGATGGCCCTTGTGGAGGGCATTTTGCTGATAAGAGAATGACACATAAAATTCTTAGGATGGGTTATTATTGGCCCTCACTCTTTAATGATGCAAAGAAATATGTTCGGGCTTGTGATAGCTGTCAAAGAATGGGTCAACCTAATCATAGAGATGAAATGCCATTAAACCCCCAGGTAATACTTGAAGCATTTGAAAGATGGGCCTTAGATTTTATAGAACCCATTAATCCTCCATCCAATCAAAGAATTTATATATTATTCTGCACATATTATATGACTAAATGGGTGGAGGCCAAAGCACTCCTTAGAGCTAATGAAGAAGTTGTCCTAGCTTTCCTATTTGAAGAAATATTTGTTAGATTTGGAGTCCCTAGAGAGCTAGTTATAGATGGAGGACCTCCTTTCACTTCTCATGGTTTCAAATCCACTCTTCAGAAATATCACATTCATCATAGAATGACTACACCATACCACCCCCAAGCCAATGGGTAGGTGGAAAGTACAAACAAAGTAATAGAAGCCATTCTAACAGAAACAGTGAAGGATAACCGGAAGGATTGGTCTTAAAGTCTCCCTGAAGTGCTATGGTCTTATAGAACTACCTGGAAAAATACTATAGGATTTTCTCCCTATGAATTGGTTTATGGTAAAAGTGTTTTTTTTCCTATGGAATTTGAAATTAAAACCTTAAGGACTGCTTTAGCTGTTAACCTTGATTTGACTGATGCACAGACAGCTAGGTTGCAGCAGCTTCATGAACTGGATTAAAAAAGATTAGACGCCATTCATCAGACAACTATGATCCAACAACAAAGAACAAAGTGGCATGATAAAATCATCAAGCATAAGAAGTTCCAAAAAGGTAATTGGGATTTATTGTATGATTCTCGGTTTGAAAATTTTCAGGGGAAGCTACGTACAAGATGGCTGGGACCCTACTAAATAGATACTGTTTTTCCCAATGGAATAGTAAGGATCCTAACAATTGATTACTTTAAAACACCACTATTAGTAAATGTTCATCGGCTTCGTCTGTACCAGTGCCCTATTTCCAAAGAAGATTTTAAGGCCACTTGCATAGCAGATGCACATTATCTCTTTCTAGGGGAGTCTTCTGCTCCTCACTACATTTGATTGTTTTTTGCACTGAATTTTTAGTATTAGAATTAGATTTCTTAAACTAATAATCCCTGTCAATGGCTGGCATGTTACAATTGATTATTTTGCAGATTATTGATTAAGGAAAGGCTTACCAAGGAAGAAAAATTTCACCACAAGAAGATCCAAGCTTCATTTTGAGAAGCATTGCTTCCCTCATCAACTCATTTCTCCATCTTCCAGTAACATTTCATCATCCATTCCCTTCATTCCTTTTTCCCTTTTCATATCATTTTCCCTATTTTTCCCATTGCTGAAACACCATTTTTCAACAAATATCATCCCCATTTTTCATATTGCTGAAACACTACTCCTCAGCAAATATTTTCCCCATTTTCCCACTACTAAAACATCACTCCACAACAACACTTCCCTATTTTTCCATTGCTAAAACACCACTTTTCAGCAGTGTTTCATACATTTTTCCTGTTGCTGAAACACCATTTCTTTCTCCAAAGACCTGACTATGCAACATTTTCTGTCATGAATTCACTTTCTTCAGTTCGTTCATTTCCACTTCTCCTTCTTCTTATGCTACTCCTGTCCTTTCACTGTCTTCTCCTATGATAAAACAGATCTCTAATATAATCTCCCTCGTGTTTCAAAAAACTTCTAAATTTCTTCCATGACTATTGAGCCATTATAAACAAGCACTATATTTTTTGAACTACAAATCAAAGGTAAACATGAGGTATGTAAATTTTATATGTAAGTACAATTAAACTATGGTTTAAAGAGAAAAAAAAAATTATTACGACCACAATCTCCACACACTTAAAGACATCATTTCAGCTGTAGTTGGGGGGAATATCGAAATTATATGCCATCATTTCACAACATGCCAATTATCGTCATTTTTCCTACCCATTACTCTGCCTCTTCACCGTTACTCCATGTTCTCATTCGCAAAGTTTACTCTGTTCGAAGTCTGGTAACTTCGCTCTTTGAATCTACATTTTACCAAAGCTGATTAACTATGGGAGGACCTGCTATTCGACATGAGCCCGGCTCAATAGCTCTGCTTGAATTATTCCCAGAGGCATATCAGATTTTTCAACAGGCAGACTGGGTAGGATATTTTTAGAGACTTCAGGAATTTGATCCTCAACAGGTCCTTGAATTTGCACAAAATATTCAGGAAGATCATTCTATTGTTCAGGGAGTTAAAATTCCAGTATCAGAGGGTGACATAGCACAGGTTTCAGGTCTGCCGGTCACTGGTACTCGATGGTTTAGTCGAAATCATATCATTCTGAATGCACAACACGATTTTCTTCTGCCAGGAGAACACGTTGATCTTAAAGGCCGGGGTGTCAGACTTCACTCATTGCTGCCTCCTGGCCGAAAGTTGTTGAATTCGTCAAACATTACCTCACTTGTGAAGGTTGCTACCAGGTAGTCTACCAACATGATTTTGTCTTATTAAACCATTTACGACATGGTAGACTAGTGAACATTCCTTACTATTTACTTGGATGCATTAGAAATATGTCATATTATTGTAGATGGGTAAAATTCCCACTTCTTTCCCTCACCCATCACTACCTTGTTCAGATATTGATTCAGAGGGGTTTTTCTCAACAAAACCCTCCTATAAAAAACCCATCCCTATACCCTGAGCAAGCTGCTGAAATTCCTCAAGAAGCTGCTGAAAATCCTCAAGAAATTCCTGAAAGTTCCCACGAGCAACAACAAGAGAATATCCCTGACCCTTCACCAATTCCATCCACAGAACCAACTAGTCCAATTAACCTTTCTTCAAGTCCATATCACCACTTAGCAGAATCATCTGATCCTACTGTCCATATTCCCAGTGATGACTCTCAGGCCGATGCACACCACCATCTTCCTCTATTCATAAAAGGAAAAGGTGAGTAACAACCACCTCCCTATCAAAAAGAAAACAAGGGCAGCAACTAAAGCAGCTACCTCCTCTGATAGCCCTTATCCTCGGGAAAAACCCTCTCATAAAAGGAAAAAGAAAACTACTGCTTTTTCTGCCTTCTTACCTAGGAGATGAATGAGGACGTCTACTGAAGCAGCAACCATTCCTACTACCCCTGATCCTACAAACATTTTGTTAAAACTCCACACATCACCACCTTTCCAAACCCCTAAATTATTACCTGTCTCACCCCGTGGCACTGAAACACAAGAACCAGATGCCCAGGGTAATGTGACATCATTTTCTATAGAACAAGTAGCTGTCACACAAGAACTAGCTACTCAGTCAGTAGTTGTCCCATAAGAACCAGCTACTCAGTCAGTAGCTGAAACACAAGAACCAGCTGCCGATGTACAAGAAGTAGACACCCAAGATGCTACTTATTCAGTAGCTGCCACAAAGGAACCAGCTCTAGCTGTCACACAAGAACCAGCTACAGCTAAAACACAACAATCAATTCCTGAGAATGCAACTGATACACAAGGCTCAATCACCATGGCTTCCCTCTTACAAGAATATGAGTTTTTAAAATTAGAATTAGAAGCTTATAAGCAAGAATTGGTAATGGCAAGGGAAGCCTATGACAAGGAGCTCAATTTTTATACCCTGGCCCATACAGCATCCATGGAAGACAAACATACAGAAAATGATCCATATAAGGAATATATGTGCAGCCAATGTGGAAACATCTATCGGCAAGAGGGCTATAAGATAGTTCAAGTTCCAATGCCGGGAGCATCTACATCTTTTGCAGTCAAACAAGAATGCCCTACTGTTACACAAGAACCAGTAGGGCCTTCAAAAATTTCAGAAAAATAAGTTGATTTACAAGTATCCTGCCCTACTGTAACTGATTCTGCTACTCAGACTATACCTTAGCCTACCACTTCCAATGATGGAACACAAACTAAACCATGGGATGAGCTACAAATAATGAACAAGTGGAGGAAACCGTATGCTATTTCAAAAGACAAGACCTTGCAGCAGCACAAATTAGTTTGGCAGAATCATACATATTCTAACAGGGAAATCTTGGAGCAAACACTCTAGCAATCTAGAGTTTACAAGAAAGAGAACAAGGAGCTAAAAGGCAAACTGCTCCTAATGTTTGAACTGGTACAAAAATTATTGGCTACTAGGAAACCATCTCTAAATTACTCTTTATTTCTCTCAGAACGCCTTGTTTACTTTCAGTTAAAAGTAGTCAAAGATGGAAGACCCCATGAGGTGCTTACATCCAAACAGTTTGTGAAAACGTTTGCAGAAGCCTTCACCAATGATCAACACTTACTATGTGAGTTGTACCTTGACAATGAAGCCATCCCTGAAAATAGAAATATTAATCTTAACCCTCTTTTTGGCGACATTCAGATCAGGGAATTTTCCTCTTTCCTTGCTAATCAGATTACATGGCAGACTGATTTTCTTGCAACCAGGCATAATGAAGACAATCGTCTTCTCTGGATAAGGCTAGAACTTCAGAACCCTGCCATCTTTGTGGCAGAATATCATCAATTTTTGAAGAAACCAGGGATGAATAAACATATACAGCAATTATAGGCTTCAGTACTGCAGGATTGTCACCATTTTATCAAGACCAAAGAAACTACTGCTTTAAGAGAAAACAATATGTTTTGGCAACAACCCTCTAAGGAGAAGCAGGAGTACAATCCTTTCAGTCCCACTAATCTCAAAACTGCATTCTATAGAGTACCCAATTACATCAGATGTGTTCAGCAATGCGCTGAAAAGTGGATAGGGTACCACTTTCATTTTCCTATTTTATGGATGCCAGTAGAGGAATATCATGTTCATTATAGGTTGGCCAACAAGGTTGAAGCAGCAGCTTGGCAAAGATTGAAAAATGTGCAAGGATTTAGAGCTTTAATAGATAGCACCTTCCATAGCTACTGCCTAAGTAATTTGCATGCCAAAAGCGAGTATCTGGACTCTGACTCTGACTAAAGTTGCCTGAGGACATGCAACCCTTTTAGTTGGGGGGGATGTTAGGACCCCATAATGTACCATTTTGACCATACATTTTGCTATCATTCCACTCTTTTCCAGTCCATATTTAAAGATTATACTATCACTTTCATCCATTCTTCCAAAGGTATATAACATTCTTCTCTTTACTATATGTTTAACTTGTTTTACATATAATTTTACATTACGTTCATATTTAATCATTAATCGAAGATATATAGTTGCTGAGATAGTTTGAAGATTACAGATAATCTATCATGGTTGTCTGAAGACCGCGTTACTAAAACAGTCAACCTGGTATGAAAATCCCATTGCTGAAACAGCCCGTGATTTGTGATTCTGAAGCAGTATTTCAGGCATGACGGAAACAAGAAAATACAAGTAAGGAAGCTGTTACATGGGCCGTAACAATTGGACTTTGAAGCCAGTACCATCGTAACCATTGTAACATCATTTTGCTATGGAAGAACAGAAAGGTCCTATTTCAGTATAGAAGATCAGATTGGGTTAAAAATAGGATTTTTATAATGTAATCAATTGTAATAGATGTCTCCTCTTTAAAAAGAGGAGACATCAGCATTAGAGACAATTTAGAGACTACGGGAGGTTTATTTTGAACAGATAAGGAACATGAATCCTTTGTAATATGTTACTTTCGACAAATGAATAAAAGTTTGTTCTGATTATTTCATTTTAATTCCTTCTTCTAAGGAATCTTGTGAGAAGGAAAGGGCCCGCCTTCTTCACAAGATTCACCCAATTATTTCCGTATTTTGTTAACTGTTATTTTTCATTTATGCCTTGTTAAACTTTGTTTGCTGAAATCACTTATGCAATATTGGAAATCTGTTATTTATTGTTGAAACTCTGTTTCCATTACTTTTTGCATTGTTTTCATACAATTCATTCCTGGGTAATTGTGGATTATTTTAATTGGTAATCTTGTTTACAGAAGGAGTTTGTGAAATCTTGGTAATCAGAAACAGGTGCTGAATATTCCTACATGAGGAATAGGGTCATGTTCTCTGTTATAGCATAATTGGTCTTTCCTTTTGTAGATTGATTTCGTATCCTAGATTGTTGTCATTTTAATGTAATACAGGATTCTTTTGGTAATTTTCTGCAATAGAGAGATTGCCTTTGTTGTAAAACAAATAGACTTCAGTTTGTTGATGCAAGGTGTGAATAGTGTAATTTTTACTACAACATTTCATTGCTTTTGAGATTGAGCATATACATTGTGTGATTTCCTTTGAAATAACCAGACTTCCCTGGGTTTAAAATTTATGTAGCACTTGATTGTTTAAATCAATAAGCAATTAAAGTGACCAACAGGTACTACCCGAATCAATCAACACTATTACATTTTTCTTCTTGATATGTCCTTCTATCTTGAGAGTTTGAGGAGTGGTAATTCCTGCCAATGGATTACATGATATGGCCAGACTCATTTCTTCCTCTTCTAGGGTTGGTTCCTGGTGTATATCCTCTTCTTTTGAAGATTCTTGTTCATTTTCTTCTTCCTCTTCACAATCTATGTAAAATAATTTCTTCTTAGCACACTTATGACCTTTAGTGTATTTGCTATTAGAACTGTAGTAAAGCCCTTTTGCTCTTTTTTCTTCCAATTATTGTGGTGTCAACCTTGTAGGTTGTGGAAGTCTAGGAGTAGGAATACTTCCATCTTTATAGATGTGAGTGGTAGGCTTCCTTGTCGCCATAATTTTACATTCAATTTTTCTTGCCAACCTAAATGCCTACTCTAATGAAGCAGATTCCCAAACGCGAACTTCATGTTGGATGTTATCCTTTAAAGTCCCTATGAAGACATCAATCCTGTTCCTTTGGAATACCAGCTACCCTTATATTCAATTTTTGGAATTCCTCAATTTGCTCCACCACTAAACCCTTTTGTTTGAGATTTATCAATTGGCTAAAGAAGGTGTTGCTCTTTGTATCCTCATAATGTGCTATCATTTCCTCCATAAAAATTGACCAAGTGAAAAATTTTTTACGGGAGCAAAGCCATCGATGCCATACAAATGTATTATGTTCTAAATGTAAAGTTGCAATGCGTACCTTTTGTGTGTTTTGCACATTATTGAGTTCAAAATATTGCTCCATCTGTAGTATCCATGTTACGAGATCCTTGCCATCAAACTTCCTCATATCCATCTTTGGAATATGATGGTTCTTCCATCAAACATTAGAGTTTATGAAATCACGATTAAAATCTATTTTGTTCTCGTCATGAGCTTCTTCTACTATATTTTCGCCATTAGGAATCATTTCTTGTATCAACTTTGTCAAACCTTCCATGTCTTCTTTTAGATCATTCTTCATGTTTTCCATGTTGTCTTTCATTTTTCCTTCCATGTCCTCAATCTTAGTTTCCACGCCATCCATCTTAGCTTCCACACCTTTCTTCAAAACATACATATTATTATTCAAACCATCCATCTTCGCTTCCACGCATTTCTTCAAAAATTCCATTTCATTTTTTGTTGCTCTTTGCGAGAGCGAAATTTGGTGCATTTTCTCTTGTAATTTTGATAGATCATGTTGCAAGTCTTCATCTTCATGAGTCATAGTAGAGAATTCTGAGGGCTTAATGGGTGTTGAATTCTTTTTAGGAGGTATTTTAGAACCCAATACTGAAATATATGCTCAATAGGCCCTTGGGATCACTTCAAAATGATTTTTAACACAAGACTTACGCAATTCGGGAAAAAAATACACATCTTTTTACTTCTTTTGAGGAGCTTGATATTGAAACTAAATGATCTATGATTTCAGATCTTCAATATCTGAAATTTGACCCTGACGTAGCCCTATGAATCCTCTTTCGAATGCCATAGGTCTGACTTGATTTTCATTCTTCAAGACAAAGTTATGTCAAATATCCCACAATGACCTAATTATAGATTGGCTCAGTAGAGAGAACTTGTACGACTTTCCACGTGTCACTATTTCCTCCTTCGGCTCTGAAATTGATAGACAGGAAACTACAGTCTGTGTACTTGCGGCCACTCTTTACAGAATTCCAATTCGATGCTCAGAGAGAGAGAGAGTAATGAATATTTTACCACGATCACCTCTATGCGATGAAATTCGGGAGCCTGAAACATCCCTAAGTTCCACAGCTCCTACCTCCCAAAATAATGTGAATCAATCTATGAATTTTTCCATATCGTTCCTCGGGATTTGGGCTTCTCTTTGTGAAAATTTCAGCTTCTGAACCTTCGTCGAAAAAAAATTATAGTGAAAATTCTGCGATGACCTGTTTAGGTTAAGTTTAGGAGCCTGCAAAATGCGCTAACTTCCATAGATCATATATTTGAAAATATTGTGAACAAAACTAACACTGTTACCGATGAAATAGGTAAGCTGACCTCAAAACAGGAACTCTAGCCCAAAAAGACTCAAAAAACATGAAAAAACACCCCAAAAACAAAAAAGTGTTTTCCATAATGCACTTGGTTTTTTTTTAAGGTCAAATTTCAACATTTTATAAAATTATGCTAAAACAAAATTATTTCTTGAAAAAATGATTGAAAAAACACCCTCAAAACAAAACTAGTTGATGTTGGAATAACAAAATAAAAAATTGTGTCATATTTTTGACATTTTTAAAAATAGAAATAACATTTTTTAATTTTTAAAATTCAAACATTAAAAAAAAAACCTAAAATTTAAGAAAAAAATAAATTTAAAAAATAAAAACATTTTAAAGCTTAAAATTTAAAAATATATAAGAATAAAAAAATAAAAATAAAAACAAAATAAAAATTTTAATTTAAACATTAAAAAAAAAACATAAAATTTAAGAAAATAAAATAAAATAAATTAAATTTAAAGATTAAAATTTCAAAATATATAGAAATAAAAAAAATAAAAATAAAAACAAAATAAAAATATTAAATTAAAAAAAAATAAAAAAATAAAGAAATTATAAAAAATAAAATATAGAAATTAAATTTAAAAAAGAAAAAGAAAATGTTTATTAAATTTAAAAAAATAAATAAATAAAAAAAATTTAAAAAAAATTAAATTTAAAGAAACATATTAAATTTTAATAAATTTAAAACTTTAAAATAAAAATTAAAAAAAAAAAAAAACATTTTTAAATTAAAAGTAAAAAAATGAAAACTTAATTAAAAATAAAAAATGAAAAATACAATACAATAAAAATATTAAATTTAAAAAGATATATATTAAAATAACAAATAAATTTAAAAAAATAAATTAAATTTAAGTTATAAAAAATAAATTATATATATGAACTTAAATTAAATATATATATATATATATATATCAGATTTTATTAAATTAAAAATATATATATTAGATTTTATTAAATTTAAAAAGAAAATTTTTAATATTAAAATAACAAATTAAATTTAAAAAAAAAATTATTAAATTTTAATAAATAAATGAATAAACAAATATATTTTGAAATAAAAAATAAATTTTAAATATAAAGGAAAAAAAAAAACATTGTTAAAATAAAAAGTTAAAAAACTTTAAAAATCAATTAAAAATGAAAAATTGAAAAAAATAAATTAAAAAAATATATTAAATAAAAAATAAAATAGAAAAAAATTGATTTGAAAATATTAAGTTTAATTAAAAAAAAAAAAAACTAATTTTAAATACACAATTTTAATTGAAATAAAAAATATATAAAAATCTGATGTAATTAAAAAAATAATAATAAAAAATTAAAAAATTAAAAATATATATATATATATATATTAAATTCAAATGAATTAAAAAAAAAATACAAAATTTATTAAATTTTAAAAAATTAAATGAAAAAACTAAGCATAAAATTTAATAATAATAATAAAATATGAAAAAAACTATATAAAAAAAAAATCAATTAAAGAAGAAAAAAATATAAAATTTAATAAAAATTATTAACAAAATTTAGAAAAAAAAAAAAATTAAAACAAAAAAATGAATAAAATTAAAATTTAAAAAAAAAACAAAAAAAAACAAAAACAAATTAAATTTCAAATATAAAAATTTAATTCAAAAAAATAATTTTAAATTTTTTGAATTTAACAAAAAAGATTATTAAAAAAAAAAACAAATTAAAAAAAAAAAAAAAAAAAAAAGAGAATTTTTTATCGTGGTGGCTCCGCCAATCGACCTCCCGCCCAGGTAGCGCCGGAGGGCGATTCTGGGAATCGGCGTCCCGCGGCAGGAGGCCGATTCCGGTAATCGGCCTTCAGCGGCGAGAGGGCGATTCCGGGAATCGGCCTCTCTCGGTGGGAGGGCGATTCCGGGAATCGGCCTCTCGCTGCGGGAGGCCGATTCCCGAAATCGCCCTCCCGCCGCGAGAGGTCGATTCCCGGAATCGACCTCCCGCGGCGGGAGGCCAATTGGCGGCGCCACCACGATCAAAAAAATTATTTTTATTTTATTTTTTTTACAATTTTTTTTTTTTCAATTGATTTTTTTTTTTTTTAAATAATTCGTAACATAGTTTTTTTTTTTTTTTTTCAATTTTAATATTTTTTTTTTTAATTTGATTTTTTTGTTTTTTGTTTTTATTTTTTTAATATTTTTTTTTAATTTAATTGTTTTTAATTTTTTTTTTTTTCAAAAAATTAAAAATTATCTTTTTTTAATTCAAATTTTTTTATTTTAAACTTGTTTTTTTTTTTTTTTTTATTTTTTTTTTAATTTAATATTTTAGATTAATTATTTTTTAAAATTTAAAATTATTTATTAAATTTATTAAATTTTAATTTATTTATTTTTTTTTTAATCTTTTAGTTTATTTAGTTTTTCATTTTTAAAATTTATAAATTGTTTCATTTAAAAAAAAACAGTAAATTCATGGATATTTTTTTTTAATTATTTGCACGTGGTTTTTTTCATTTTTTTTGTTTTTTAATGATATTTTTTTTATTTTAATTTTCTTTTTCAATTTTATTTTATTTTTTATTTTTTTTTTAATTTTAAAATTTGTATTTTTTTTCTTATTATTATTATTATATTAATTTAAATTTTTAAATTTAATTTTTTCTTTTTTGTATTTTATTTTTTTTATCTAAATTTTAATTTTGTAATTTTAATTATTTTTAAATTTTCTATTTTAAATTTTTTTTTTAATTATTTGGTTTTTTTTAATAACTTAGAAAAAAAATGCTTTTGATGTTTTTTTTTTTTTTTTTGGTTAATTTTGTTTTTTATCTTTAAATTATGTGTTTTTTTTTTAAAATTTTGTCATTTCTTTTGATATAATTTTCGAATTTTTTTTTTTTGTTTTTTTTAATTTATTTTTGTTTAAATTTTTTATTTGAACGAGTTAATTTTGTTTTTTTTTTTACATTTTTATTGGTTTTTTTATTGTTTTTATATATATATATATTTTATCTAAGTTTTGTGTTTTATTACCAACATGAAAATCACTTCTAAAAAAATAGGGTTGATGCTGCATCAATGCGTTTCAAAATTAGCATGAAAATCATCGCTCTAAAAAAAAAAAGTTGATGCTGCATCAATACGTTTCAAAATTAGCATGAAAATCACAAACATTTTAAAACAAATATTCATACTTCATAAATAAAAATATTAGAGTGTCAAAAATGTGCACAAAAAAAAAACGGTGATTTTGCATCACCACTTTTCAAAATCGGGTGCTTTTTATGCTGCCAAAAAAAAGTAGGTAACAGTGTTGTTACTCTGAAATTTTGCGAACAATTTCCTTAGGATTTTGGGTTTGTGCTCTAAAAATTTTAGCTTCTGAAACTTTGTATAAATAAATTTATAGCGAAAATTCCATGATGACCTGTTTGGAGCAGCAAAACCTTAGAATCACAAGCTTTAATACCAAGAAACCAGCTCCAAAAATAGAAGAAAAGAGAGATCAACGCCTTAGAAATCAGCCACTTTGAGGGGGAAACCTCCAATACATTACATAAATGAACAATTGTTGGATGGTACAAATCACCAAAACCTCCTTCTATATATAGGAGTCCATGGGGCCACAATATAATCCTAGCCAACCTAACAATAATAATGTAAGGGCACAATAATAACAATATTTGGGTTACAGGGGTACAACAATAACAATAAGGGGGCCATAATAATAACAATAAGGGACTAAACTAGTAATATAGGGACCTAACAAATTCCATTGGGAAATTCATAAAAGCCTCTGAAGAAATGAAGCAAGCGCAATATATATCACATGTCTACATATGTGTATACATGCTACTGAAGTGAAAATTCAAATTTTCTCAATTTAATCAAGGAAAAATCAAATTGAGAATTTCTTGCTACATTTTTTAATACTCCCTCTTAACAAAAAAGAGATTATCAACCACTCCTATCTTGAACCTATGGAACTTGAACTTCCCTCTTCACAAAGATTTTGTTAAAATGTGAGCATATTGTTCATCTCTCGGAATATAGTGTAGCAACATTATCTTCCTCTGCACACAATCTCGTAAATGGTGACACCAGATACCTATATGCTTGGATTGATCATGAAATATAGGATTCTCAGAGAGCTTGATGCAACTCTTATTATCACCGTAGACCATCGTTGGATCCTTCATTTGACTAAACAATCCAACAAGTATCTTTATCATCCATATCGCCTCACATGATGCTTGACTTGCAGCCATGTATTCTTCTTTTGTCGAGATGAGTGCCACAGATATTTGATTCATGTTGTACCAAGGAACAAATGCGGACCCAGCACTAAAAATTCGACCTGATTTTTGTACCTGTTGTAATGTCAACAACAAACTCAGCAAGCTATATGATTATTAATATTTTATAATGCGTTCAATTAAAACAAACTAAATAGATATATTCATTTTTATTTTTGACAAAAAACTCAATGAACATATTGAGAGTGAGATAAATTATTATTGATATTTTATATTGCATTTAATTAAAACTAACCAAATAGATATATTAATTTTTGTTTTTGACACAAAACCCAATGAACATAATGAGAGTGAGATAATTGATATTTTATAAATATTTTAATTAAAACTAGTCAAATAAGTATATTCTTTTTTGTTTTTAATTATATTTGACATTTTTTTTATTTAAAAACTATTTCATTTTTATTTTAAAAGGAACTCATGTCAACTCAAAATTGAGTAAGTAAAGAATTACACATTTTCCTTAGACTAAAGTGTAGAATGAGACAACATCTTTTAGAGCATTGAAGAAATTTTTTATTTATTTTATTTTATGAAAAAATAATATTCAAAATGATATTAACTTTGTAAATTAATATCCATGGGGTCCAATATAGATGGTGATGGGGTTCTCTATGCATACACTTCTTGATGTGAAGTCATTGGTTCAATTCCTAGCCTTGTTTTGAGTATTATTATGCCAAGCTTAATTTTTTTTAATAAATTGATATATTGTTAGATCGAAGACTTCTGTGATCCATAATTTATAAAAATATCTTTCAGATTAATCACATTATTAGGATTTGATTGACATTTTGAACCATCTAATGTGGTTCATCCTCAGGACAGGGTGAAAAAGATAATCGATCTTAATGAATAAAGAGTGTGGATGCATCAATGCCCCGGATATAGCCATTGATGACTAGCCGTTTTAAGTTGGTTAATAAGTTAGTTAGTTATTATGGAATTAAAATATTAATTGTTAATATTCTTAAAAACAATTAAAAAGATTAACATTTTATTAATAATAAATCATTTATTCAAATCAAAGAGTTAAAAAATTATTTTTAATATATATATATATATATATATATATATAACAAGGAAGATAAAAACAAAAACATGGGAACGAAACAAAAAAAAAAAAAAAAACAGACCAAGAACGACTCCGAAATTAGAACAAGAGGGAAGAAATCATCTAGAGAGACCTGGAGTCCAGCTCTTACTCAATTTCCACCCATAATCCTTATTGAGATTCTTAGCATGCCTCTCAATCTCAATAGCTTCCCTGAGCTTCCTATGGTGGGAGTGGTCAACCTTAGCAAAGACTTTGGAATCTTCAATACAAACATGTTGAGAAGATTTTTCCGCATGCTCCGCTTGGGCAGAGGTGCGAGATCGATTGTGTCTAATGTCTGCAACATGCTCCTATATTTGTTGTCTAATGGATCGACCTGTTTCCTCAATATAGGGAGTACGACAAGAGCAAGGAACCATGTAAACACATTTTAGGTCCTTAGGTTCGATAGAGTCCTTGACATATCCTAATAAGTTCAAGGGTAAAGATATTTTCAGCGATCACTTTAATACTAATATAATACGCACATGAGAAAGGTGATAAGAAATATAATTTATATTTTAAAATCATTTAAAAAAAAATTGTTTAAGGTAAGGATATTTTCAACGATCACTTCCTTAAATTCTATGGGAGGTATTTTCAGCGATCACTTCCTTTGGGAGCGAGACAAAACTTAAGGGAAAGGTTACAATATTTTGCATTGACTTTCTTGACCGTGACGGTTTTGGGGCCACAATTTCACGTAGATGGTTATTTTAGTTGGAAAAAAGTTATTTAAAAAAAAATGTGGGAGTGTTTAACTTGTTGTGGGAGTGTTTTAAATGGATTCAATATAACTTATGAAGCACTTAAAATCTGGAAGTTTTATAATTACTATTTTAAATTTATAACTTTTTTATTAAAAGAATATCAAAAATTTCATTGTTTTGTGAGTAAAATTTTTTCTCTTACACTATGAGAGAGGTGCTTAACTTTTTATCATTTATTTGTTGAGAGGTAACCGTTTGCGTTTTTAACTATATATATAGATTCAACACCAGAATTATAAAGAATTTACAAGTCAAACTTGTGATTCCAAGAAATCTCAAGTTACTTTATAAACTCATGAACAATCTATCTAATGATTAATGAAGAATATTAAATAGTGATTTAGATAATTAACAGTGCGTAATTTGTATAAAAAAATTCTAACTCCCTACATTTCTATATCAAATTATTGAAATATATTACATTAACACTTATAAAAACTTATAAAAGATTAAAATAAAAATCATAATTACCTTTCAAAATACAGACTAAAAAATTACACAGTACTAAGAATAATAATAATAATAATAATAATAATAATAATAATAATAAAAATAACACATCTTCAAAATTAACTAATAATCATAGCCTTTAAAAACCATAAAAAAATAATATAAATGTGAATTGATTACACAAATATAAAAAAAAAATCATCCGCTTGCAACGATGGATGAAAGTATTCATCAACTGCGAGGCATGAAATTTTCAGGCAGATTCATTAAACTTAGATCCAATGCTAAAGCTACCTACTCATGAAACACGTGGCATTAAATACACTGCAATTTACAAATTTCTACTGGTCCGTGCAAATTTAATCAATTTAAAATTCCTATCATCTAGAGGATTAGATATATTCAATTGGGAGTAGTCTATAATGCGACTTTTTGATTATGATAGGACGTTTTTATGGATGATGGGCATGCATAGTATGGTGACAATTACTGGGCATGTTCATTTTTCCGGCAGTTTCCTTTTCAGTTTGCGTCCACCGGATGTCTGACAATGAACCGACCGTGGCAATTAAAGCACCCCTGCGGCAGAATCCATTATTTGAAATTCAAAATTTGAAATTTGCGCGGGGTACATGAATGTCCATGCCCTGGGTGAATGCGTGAATGCGTGTGGGGGTGGAGAGGATGGAAATGCAGATGTCCACAGATAGTCTAGCGGAAGGTGGCTTCACAAAGAATTTATGCCTTCCTCGCTGCTACAACAACACAGCCAAAATCATCAACCTCTACATCAATTTTGTCGCTAGGGAAGGTACTTATTACTTTCATAATGCGTTTGGGTGGATTTCAAACTGCTCCAGAGCATGTAACTATGAATATATGTATGGCTTTTATATCTGAAGTTAGCACGGGATTGATTTATATAAATATATAATTTTCTGTAAGTGTCTACTTGCCCTACCTGTGTGAGGCTCACAGAACCAGTCGGATGATAAACGAGGTTACAAGATTTGTTGTTGCTCTTACAACAAATGGTTGTGGTGATATAACAATTTCTCCATCTGAAGCTCCATCTCCAGCCTTTTCATAACTCAGTTATTACTCCGCGATTCCAACGCAATCGACGGTGATGGCGATGGTGTTATCTCCCTGCAGAATCAAACTCTCCAATGCCCACGAGAATGCCAGGCCTATCGACTTTATTTCATTTTCTGCGATACAAGCAGAGTATATCAAAAAATTTCATGCCGATCAACATCAAATTATGGTTGATTCGTTGTTCCCAGGATGCACGGATGTAAGAAAGAACGTTCCACCTATATGATTTTTTATTTCTTCAGTATTTTCCAGGTTGTCCACTCGAAAGGAACGGTGAGATTTCGCTGAAACCTTTTCTTAATCTTTTGAAAGTGCGCGCATCATAATTGTAAACATTGGGCAATTTTCACATGGAATACAGATATGGATTTCTTTCTTTCAACTTGTATATTGTGAACACGTGTCATAATAAATTTTGTTTTCCATTGTATACTTTTAGTTTTGGGATTAGCTTCCAAAACTCATTGGCACAATAAATTTTGTTTTCCATTGTATGTTTTTAGCTTTCGCATTAGCTTCCAGAATATTTTTGCTGCCATAAACTATGCAATCTTGTATTTGTGATGTATTAAATTCAATGACACGGGTTATTCTTATTCTGATTCTTTTTATTTACTAACTCAAGTGATACTAGGGATTACCATGAAAAAAAATAATGTTGTTTCAGCTTAATTTTGAAAGGATGATTTATGAAAGAGTTGAAAGTTCAAACATGTGCAAGAATAAGTGATTAAATATGAAATTATTATGTTAACTTGCAATGTTTTTCATTATAATACTTTTGAATGTTTCAATGAACATAGTGTAGCATATATTAATAAATTGAAATCTACTGAAATAATAGAATTCATATGCCAACTTTATTAAAAAAGAGTCATTTCATAAAATCTACTCATACAAATTTAAAATTCCTTTCAAACCGGATAAATCTGAAGAATCTAGCCAATTTTATGGTCTGACATGCTTATACATCAATGGTTATTGTAATCATTCAAGGTTGCACAGGAGTACAGTGATATTATAATCATTCAAGGTTGCACAGGAATACAGTGATATTAACAAATGTTTCTGACATTGCTCCAAGTTTATTTGGTTGAAAATCATAAGGTCTCATTAATAATTTTCTAAACAATGTTACAGAAATATATTTTAACTTGATAAAAATACAGCCTAGCAAAACATAGAAAGAAAAAGACATTTAGTTTCAAAAAAATATTGAAAACCGTAGACTATTGTTGTTGATTTATCTAAAGTCTAGAAAATCCTTAAGACTGATTCATATTTAAGCTAACAAAAATTTCTATCTCAAGTTTACACTATTTTCATAACCTTGCAAAATTGTAAGATATGGTAAAATTCTTTAAAAGTGCAATTGTAAGTAAGCATGATTTCCAGGTTATAACTTGAAACAAGTATGCCAATACACATTGTTAAGGTATGGTAAAAATTTGAGCTTCCAATTTTATAGTTGGGGTTGTGAAAATTATAAAACATAAAACCTAAATATTATTAGAGATGTACAAAAACTGTGATAGGATGTTTTGTGGGAGGCAATTTTCTTTTTATGTAATTTATCTTTTTATGGGTAAGGAAAATTGTTATATTAAGGTAAGTTTGGTATTATTCTTCAGTGATTTTGACTAGATTGTTTTAGATTTAGATTTTTTTAGAAAAACTAAATTAACAACACCACATATTAAAAAAAAAAAATCATTTAATAAAAAACTAAATTAACAACCCCACATATTCAAGACAGATTCATATTTAAGCTAACACAAATTTTTATCTCAAATTTACACTATTTTCATAACCTTGCAAAATTGTAAAATATGGTAAAATTCTTTAAAAGTGCAATGGTACCTAAGCATTTCTTCAATAGATTTCCAGGCTATAACTTTAAACAGGTACGGCAATACACATTGTTAAGGTATGGTAAAAATTTTCCCTTGCAATTTTAAAGTTGAGGTTGTGAAAATTATAAAACATAAAACCTAAATATTATTAATCGAAAGTTATAAAGCTATGATATGTACAAAAATTGTGATAGGATGTTTTGTTGGAGGCAAATTTTTTTAATGTAAATTATCTTTTGTGGGTAAGGAAAATTAGTTATATCAAGGTAAGTTTGGTATAATTCTTTAGTGATTTTGACTAGATGGTTTCAGATTTAGCTTTTTTCAGAAAAAACTAAACTAACAACACCACATATCCAAAAAAATAAAAATTCATTTCACAATTAAAATATTTTATACATATTTTAATATAATTTAATTTAATTAAAATAAATATAACTTATTTTGAGATAAATGTGAACCCTCTATATTAAATATTATTAAAAATATTGCATAAATATTTTGTAAAAATAAAATCTTTAGTATTTATTTATGAATTATTAATAATTAAATTAAAATTTTAAAAATTTAAATCCAAAATAAACAATTATCAACTTAATCATCAAAAATGAGTTATTTATATATTTGGAAAAATTGATATATATATATATATATATATATATATATATAGCTTTGAATAATAATAATAGTAGTAATAATAATAATAATTAAGTATTATTAAATAGTGAAAATTAAGAATAACAGTAAATAATATTATAATTAAATAACAATAGGTTATTAATTATAGTATTAATAAATTTTAATAACATTATTTCTTTATATTTTAATTATAAATAGTTTATAATTGAAAATATTTGATAACCTTGAAAATTTATTTAACCATATTGAGATTAATATATTAATATTAATGTTAATCATTATAAATAAAGGACTTTAAATCAATCATTTATATATAATAAATTATTTTATAATTATGACAATTGAATTATAATAATTATTAAAAATTTGATTTTTTCTATCAAATTTGACAAAGTGTTGAAAATATTTGACTTTGCTTTTTCCATTGAAGGTGCTGCAAGTGATCAAACGATCGAGGTCCACTGTTGTTACTGAATGGGTGGACTCCTAGGTGGCTTCGGTGTGGGGTGGGGAGGATTGGGGTGGAATTTCTAATAGAGGTTGTCGAGTTGGTCATTCTCCTTTACTTCCTTCCTTTTCTTTTGCAGTGAGGTTGCCGCAGGCGATCAAGCGATCGAGGTCCACTATTGCTGCTGTCCAGGTGGACATCTAGATGGCCTCACTGCTCGGCGGGAAGTTGGAGGGAATTTTTAAGAGACGTTGTGGGGTCGGTTTTTCTCCCTTTATTTCCTTACTTTGCCTTCACATTGAGGTCGTCTTAGGCGATCAGGTGATCGAGGTCCATCGTTGTTGTTGTCCGAGTGGACTCCAAAGTGGTCTCGGTGCGGGGCTAGGATGTTTGGGAGGCATTTTAGGGAGAGAGTTTGTGGGGTTGGTCATTCTACATTTGTTTCCTTCCTTTGCCTTTGCATCGAGGTTGTCGCAAGTGCTCGAGTTTCACTATTCCCGATGTCTGGGTGGACTCCTAAGTGGCCTTAGTGCGGAGCAGGGATGGTTTGCGAGGCATTTCTAAGAGATTATTGTTTTTGGTTTCTACCCCTTGTTCATTATGGCTACCGTGGGTGACAAGGCTTTGGCCATTCTTGCTGGTTGGGGGTTTGTTGCCAACTCCTAGGCGGCCTCGATGCACTGTGACTTGGTGGGGTGACCCATTGTTTCGCTTTGTCGATCTTGCATCCATCATCCATTGCGTTTGATGTCGGCATTTATTTTGCATGTCCTTGGCATCTAGTGTGTGTGGGCTCTAATCCCTTCTTGGGGATGCAAGAGCTGCAAGGTATAAAATCTTTACATGATATTTTGACCTCTCTTTGAATTGAATGGTGTTCATGTTGGCTCTTGGTAAGAGAGAGATTTGAATTCCCTTTGAAGTGGGAGGGTGCTACCTGGTTGATCCTACTAGTAGTCATATAATTGTCTCAAAGATTAAGCCATGCATGTCTAAGTATGAACTAATTCAAACTGTGAAACTGCAGATGGCTCATTAAATCAGTTATAGTATTTTTTATGGTACCATACTACTCGGATAACAATATTAATTCTAGAGCTAAGATGTGCACCAAGTCTCAACTCTTTGGAAGGTCAGTTGGAAGGATGGACCTTGATCACCTGATCACCTGCGGCGACCTCAATGTGAAGGCAAAGTAAGGAAATAAAGGGAGAACAACCGACCCCACAACGTCTCTTAAAAATCCCCTCTAACCCTTCTCGCCTAACAGCGAGGACACCTAGGAGTTGACCCGAACAATAGGAACAATGGACCTTGATCACTTGATCTCCTGCGACAACCTCATTACAAAGGAAAAGGAAGGAAGTAAAACGAGAATGACCAAGTTGACAACCTCTATTATAAATGCCACCCCAACCCTCCCTGCCTCGCACTGAGGCCACCTAAGAGTCCACCCGGTTAGTAGCAACAATGGACCTCGATCATTTGATCTCCTGCGGCACCCTTGTTTGATCACCACTGACATTTTTTCTAAAAAATGCATCCCTTCCAAAGAGTCGAGACTTGGTGCACATATTAGCTCTAGAATTACTGCAGTTATCCGAATAGTATTGTACCATCAGAAAACCTATAACTGATTTAATGAGCCATCTGCAGTTTCACAGTCTGAATTAGTTCATGCTTAGACATGCATGGCTTAATCTTTGAGACAAGCATATGACTACTCGAAGGGTCAACCAGGTAGCACCCTCCCACTTCAAAGGGCATTCAAAGCTCTCTCTTACCAAGAGCCAGCATGAACACCCATCAAGTCAAAGAGAGGTCAAAATATCATGTAAATATTTTATACCTTGCACCTTTTGCATCCCCAAGAAGGGATTAGAGCCCACACACACTACATGCCAAGGACATGTAAAAGAAATGTCGACATCAAACACAATGATGATGGATGCAAGATCCACAACGTGAAAAAATGGGCCACCCCACTGAGTCACATTGCACCGAGGCTGCCTAGGAGTTGGCAACTACCCCCCAACCAGAAAGAATGGCCAAAGCCTTATCACCCATGAAATCCACAATGAACAGACAAAGGGGATAAACAAAAACAATACTCTCTTAGAAATTCCTCCCAAACCCTTCCTACCCCGCACCAAGGCTACCTAGGAGTCCACCTAGACAGCGGCAATCGTGGAGCTCAAGCACATGCAATAACCTTGATGCAAAGGCAAAGGAAGGAAACAAATAGAGTATAACCAACCCCACAAAATCTCTCTCTAAAATTCCTCCCAATCGTCCCCACCCCGCACCGAGGCTACCTAGGATTCCACCCAGAAAACAGCAACAATGGACCTCAATAACCTGATCTCCTGCAGTGACCTCAATGCGAAGGCAAAGTAAGGAAATAAAGGGAGAACAATCGACCCCATAGCGTCTCTTAAAAATTCCCTCCAACCCTTCCCTCCCAGCAGCGAGGCCACCTAGGAGTCCACCCAGACAGTAGCAACAGTGGACCTCGATTGCTTGATTTCCTGCAGCAACCTCACTGCAAAGGAAAAGGAATGAATTAAAAGGAGAATGACCAAGTCGACAATCTTTATTATAAATTCCACCCCAACCCTCCTCGCCCCGCACCGAGGTCCCCTAAGAGTCCACCCGGTCAGCAGTAAAAGTGGACCTTGATTGTTTGATCACCTGTGACACCCTCAATGCAAAAGGAAAAGTGAAATATTTTCAACACTTAGCCAATTATTAAAAATTTGAGTTTTGCAAGATTCCATCCCCGAACCTGGGCTAGGTCCACTTAGTCCCGTGTGGTTTGTTTCCTACCAAAGACTAACCATCAAGGGCTACTTGGGAAACCGAGTTCATATAGGATTTTAGGGATCAAGAAGTACCTCTTCAAGTTGTAACCCTCTCCCTTATCCTCAACCCCTCTCCCTTGGAAGGAAAACCCCTTGCTAAAAGAGCAAGAAAGTACCATTCTTCACCTCCTCCTTGAGAAAGGGTTACTGCGATCAGTTCATACATATCCATTGACATACCCTTTATAAGTGGCTTCCCAAAAACATTGGGAAATGTCCCATCGAAAAAAATCCATAAAGAGCAAGGAGTATTAGCCATGGTGATAGTAGGCTAAGCCTCCATCGTTTTCCCTAGTCTAGCAATTGCCCTATTAGGATCCCGCTTTAGGCCCCCTACTCATTTGAGTGGTAACACTGCCCATGAATCAACTTCTGTACATTTTTTATGTTTTTAATATATTGTAACAAATATATACATTGAGTTGTATATATATATATATATATATATATATATATATATATATATATATATATATATATATATATATATATATATATATTCTATAAAATTATGTGAAAATTTTATTTATGGTTTGAGGGCACTTGGATGGGTCTTTACATGTGGAATTAGAGGCCAAATTCAAATTTGGACCCTAAAACCCACCTACACATGCAACAACACACATTTTACAACCCTATTTCACATGTAGGAGATCCTTCCAACCTTGAATAAACATCAAGTTTCCTACAAGAGTAAAAGAAAATTTTTCATGGTCCAACCATTATTGATACTAAGATATACATATGAAAAAAATTTGTTCCTTGGAGCTTTCAGTAAAACAAAATACTTTCAATACAGTTATATCTTAAAATTTTGAAAATTTTGGAAGCTTACAAGCTCATATTGAGACTAAATTTTTTAAAAAGTCTAGAGATTACTAGTCATCACATATGCAGGGGTTGCATAGCCAGACCCATCATGCAAGTTCAAAAATGATTTTGGTCCTCCTCTGTTCCATCTATTCCAATTCCAAAATTAAAAATCTTTGCAGTGTAATCTTGCAAGAAAAGAAATGATAAGGGGACTTAACTAGTATGCACTTCACATGTAATAAATTTAAAGGACTATATAAACATATGTAATACTTTCCAATCAATAGGAATAAGTTTAATACTAATCCCCCAAAATAAAAATAATAACATAGTGACCTTAAAAGAAAAAGTAGAGAATATATATAAAAGGAAAAAATTAACTAAATTCAATGTACAAATACATTTCAAAATTCTATAGAACCCTCACATGATTTGAAAAAAATTGTTGTCTTTAAAATGCAAGGACCCAAGACTCTAGTAAGTTTAAAGTACAATAATGAAGGCAGTTTAAAGTATAGAAATGAAGGCACTAAAATAAATGTAAACCTTAAAATACAAGTACAAAGCAACAAAAACAATAAAAACCTAAACTAATCATAAATTCATAAAGACTTTGTGCATTCCTTTGTAAGGGAAGCATATTATTTATACATGGTATTATTATTAATATTGTTGTTATTTCTATTTTGAATATTGGTCAATCTATACAAACCTAGTTTAACTACAAATACATTATATATTAAGACATATCAAATTTCTTTAGAAATCTCAATGTTGTCATGGTATCAATTCTTAGGGTTAACTGTGACGTTAGGCTTTAAAACTTGGCTCACCAATAAGCATGATACAATGACAATCAATACCTATGAAAATTCTTGAGTACCCACAATCACTTAGAGTATTTTTAGATAACATTGAAGATCCTAACATTTGATCGACGTGCAATACCCCCAAACATTATTGCATTCTACAACCAGGATGGGGGTGGAAATTGTGTAACATAACGAGGAAATAAAAGAGTTTGTGGGTACAAATATAATCTTACTCTCTTGTTATCAACAAGAAGAATGAGAGTGAGCTTGAGATATCCATCAATCTTGGCCTGTGAGTGTCTAAGTTGAGAAACAATAGCCCAACCAAGTGCAAGCAAGTAGAGATAAATCTTATGTTGGCAACCGTTGACAACCCCATAGGCTCTTATGAGGGCATCCTCAAACTATTCTAATGTCTCACTCGTCTTTGGCCACTCTTTAAGGTAATATATCTTGAATTTTTCTGAAATGTTCCCTATAATTTTCAGGTGATGGTAAAACTACATATAGTTCTTCTTGTGCAAGCATGTATTGTTGGCTACTTTAATGATCAACACTATTAATTTGGCATAGCCTAGCCCTATGATATGGGACACATGTGCTTGGGCAAGACATGTTAATTATTAGACATTTACATCTCTCACTCTACCAAAAAAATAACAGATATTGAAAACACACTCAACCACATAAAATAATTAAAAATACAAGTTAATTCAAAGGTAAATTTGGTAAATTACTCTATGACTAATGGAGAAATCAAAGTTGTAGGACCCTTACACCTTGAACCTTCATATTGTGCCAGATTGGAGAACAAAATTATTCTATGGTTGCACATTAGAATCTGATGGCCTCCCTGTAGAAGAAGGGCCCTAAGTGAAATGAACAATGTGAAATAAAATGGTTAGATTTTGGTTAAGGGAGGTAAGATGGCATGTGGACCTCATGCAAGGTCCTCGATCACATGAGGTTTAGGTGTGTCAAATATTTATCACACATACTGTTAATATGATAATAAATTTACTATTAAATAATTAGATTAACATTGTAATTTTTATAATGTTAATACTAAGGTTATATTAAATAATTGGTTAATGAACTAATAACAACACTAATTAATTCACTAAATGATATTTTAGGATGTTATGAATTGATGGTATAGCCTAGTTAATCATAATAAAAAAAATTAAGGTAGAAAGAGGGTTTCAATGCATGATAAACATAATTGAGAGTAGTTGGCAAGTGCATTGTAGTAGCTTGCTTAGCTAGTGATGGGAGACAATTTAGTGGATCCATGAGGATCTTATCAGTATTAGTAACACTTGTTTACGAGCATAGTAAAATGAAAACTTATACATATCAATCTGTAAACATATGTGAGCCTAGTAAGAGTTGACAAAATCCTAAGCTACACTAATGAGACTTTTATGTGTCATGCAAATATTTGATCAATTCAAAATGGTGAGGACATGAGGAAATCAATGCCAAGGAGGGTCATCACAAGAACCACCTCCAGAAACCCCATTTTCATCATCGGAGCTAGAACTTAGCTTGTGCTCTCCACAAGTGAGTAATGAGACTTTAATGCGACTTTTTGATTACTCACTTGTGGAGAGAAAAAGCTAAGTTCTAGCTCCGATGATGAAAATGGGGTTTCTGGAGGTGGTTCTTGTGATGACCCTCCTTGGCATTGATTTCCTCATGTCCTCACCATTTTGAATTGATCAAATATTTGCATGACACATAAAAGACTCATTAGTGTAGCTTAGGACTTTGTCAACTCTTACTAGGCTCACACATGTTCACAGATTGATATGTATAAGTTTTCATTTTATTATGCTCGTAAACAAGTGTTACTAATACTGATAAGATCCTCATGGATCCGCTAAATTTTCTCCCATCACTAGCTAAGAAAGCTACTACAATGCACTTGCCAACTACTCTCAATTATGTTTATCATGCATTGAAACCCTCTTTCTACATTAAATTTTTTTATTATGATTAACTAGGCTATACCATCAATTCATAACATCCTAAAATATCATTTAGTTAATTAATTAGTGTTGTTATTAGTTCATTAACCAATTATTTAATATAACCTTAGTATTAACATTATAACAATTACAATGTTAATCTAATTATTTAATCGTAAATTTATTATCATATTAACAGTATGTGTGATAAATATTTGACACACCTAAACCTCATGTGATCGAGGACCTTGCATGAGGTCCACATGCCATCTTACCTCCCTTAACCAAAATCTAACCATTTTATTTCACATTGTTCATTTCGCTTAGGGCCCTTCTTCTACAGGGAGGCCATCAAATTCTAGTGTGCAACCATAGAATAATTTTGTTCTCCAATCTGGCACAATATGAAGGTTCAAGGTGTAAGGGTCCTACAACTTTGATTTCTCCATTAGTCATAGAGTAATTTACCAAATTTACCTTTGAATTGACTTGTATTTTTTATTATTTTATGTGGTTGAGTGTGTTTTCAATCTCTGTTATTTTTTTGGTAGAGTAAGAGATGTAAATGTCTAATAATTAACATGCCTTTCCCAAGCACATGTCTCCCATATCATAGGGCTAGGCTATGCCAAATTAATAGTGTTGATCATTAAAGTAGCCAACAATACATGCATGCACAAGAAGAACTATATGTAGTTTTCCCATCACCTGAAAATTATAGGGAACCTTTCAGAACAATTCAAGATATATTACCTTAAAGAGTGGCCAAAGACGAGTGAGACATTAGAATAGTTTGAGGATGCCCTCAGAAGAGCCTATGGGGTTGTCAATGGTTGCCAGCATAAGAGTTATCTCTACTTGCTTGCACCTTTTTGGGTTATTGTTTCTCAACTTAGACACTCGCAGGCCAAGATTGATGGATATCTCAAGCTCACTCCTCTCATTCTTCTTGTTGATAACAAGAGAGTAAGATTATATTTGTACCCACAAACTCTTTTATTTCCTCGTTATGTTACGCAATTTCCACCTCCATCCTGGTTGTAGAATGCAATAATGTTTGGGGGTATTGCACGTCGATCAAATGTTAGGATCTTCAATGTTATTTAAAAATACTCTAAGTGATTGTGAGTACTCAAGAATTTTCATAGGTATTGATTGTCATTGTATCATGCTTATTGGTGAGCCAAGTTTTAAAGCCTAACGTCACAGTTAACCCTAAGAATTGCTACCATGACAAAATTGAGATTTCTAAAGAAATTTCATTAGGGGAATTTTGAGGTCTAAAATGGGCCTCATAAGAAAAATGTACAACAAATAAACTTTATAACAACCAATAGGATTCAAGATGATGATGTCATCCATAATGGATGATTCACCATTTTTGGAGTAAAAAAGTAAAAATATTAAAAAATAATAAAATAATAAAACTACTTTTTCAACTCGTATTTTAAACTTATCTCCCAAAATTTTTACTCAAATTTCGAGCAGGAGTACTCGTTGGATGCAGAATTTAATTCCTCATCCAAGGAGTACACATGTTGCATACTTTCGATGAACTCTTCTACACGAAAAATGAGAAATACATAAAAAATGTGATTGTAATCACGTTTTTTTATGTATTTCTCATTTTTCGTGTAGTAGGACCCATCGAAAGTATGCAACATGGGTAATCCTTGGATGGGGAATTAAATTCTGCATCCAACGAGTACTCCCACTCGAAATTTGAGTAAAAACTTTGGGAGATAAGTTGAAAATATGAATTGAAAAAGTAGTTTTTTCATTTTTCCCTCTAAATTTTTATGATGTCATCAAATCTTATTAGATTTTTTCCACTATTATTTTATAATTTCCTTAGGAGGCCCATTTTAGACCTCAAAATTCCCCTAATGGATATGTCTTAATATATAATGTATTTGTAGTTAAACTAGGTTTGTATAGGTTGACCAATATTCAAAATAACAATAACAACAATATTAATAATAATACCATGTATAAATAATATGCTTCCCTTACAAAGGAATGCACAAAGTCTTTATGAATTTATGATTAGTTTAGGTTTTTATTGCTTTTGTTGCTTTGTACTTGTAGTTTAAGGTTTACATTTATTTTAGTGCCTTCATTTCTATACTTTAAACTGCCTTCATTATTGTACTTTAAACTTACTAGAGTCTAGGGTCCCTGCATTTTAAAGACAACAATTTTTTTCAAATCATGTGAGGGTCCTATAGAATTTTGAAATGTATTTGTACATTGAATTTAGATAATTTTTTCCTTTTATATATATTCTCTACTTTTTCTTTTAAGGTCACTATATTATTCTTTTTATTTTGGGGGATTGGTATTAAAATTATTCCTATTGATTGGAAAGTATTACATATGTTTATATAGTCCTTTAAATTTATTACATGTGAAGTGCATACTAGTCAAGTCCCCTTATCGTTTCTTTTCTTGCAAGATTACACTGCAAAGATTTTTAATTTTGGGATTGGAATAGATGGAACAGAGGAGGACCAAAATCATTTTTTAACTTGCGTGATGGGTCTGGCTATGCAACCACTGCATATGTGATGATTAGTAAGCTCTAGAATTTTTAAAAAAATTAGTCTCAATATGAACTTCTGAGCTTCCAAAATTTTCAAATTTTTAAGATATAACTATATTGAAAGTATTTTGTTTTACTGAAAGCTCCAAGGAACAAATTTTTTTCATATGTATATCTTAGTATCGATAATGGTTTACAATGAAAAATGTTGTTTTACTCTTGTAGGAAACTTGATGTTTATTCAAGGTTGGAAGGATCTCCTACATGTGAAATAGGGTTGGAAAATGTGTGTTGTTGCATGTGTAGGTGGGTTTTAGGTTCCAAATTTGAATTTGGCCTCTAATACCACATGTAAAGACCCATCCGAGTGCCCTAAAACCATAAATAAAATTTTCACATAATTTTATAGAATATATATATATATATATATATATATATATATATATATATATATATATATACAACTCAATGTATATATTTGTTACAATATATTAAAAACATAAAAAATGTACATAAGTTGATTCATGGGCAGTGTTACCATTCAAACCAGTAGGGGGCCTAAAGCGGGATCCTAATAGGGAAATTGATAGACTAGGGACAACGATGGAGGCTTAGCCGACTATCACCACGGCTAAAACTCCCTGCTCTTTAGGGATTTTTTTCGATGGGATGTTTCCCAATGTTTTTGGGAAGCCTCTTATAAAGGGTATGTCAATGGATATGTATGAACTGATCGCAGTAACCCTTTCCCAAGGAGGAGGTGAAGAATGGTACTTGCTTGCTCTTTTAGCAAGGGGTTTTCCTTCCAAGGGAGAGGGGTTGAGGATAAGGGAGAGGGTTACAACTTGAAGAGGTACTTCTTGATCCCTAAAATCCTATATGAACTCGGTTTCCCAAGTAGCCCTCGATGGTTAGTCTTTGGTGGGAAACAAGCCACACGGGACCAAGTGGACCTAGCCCAGGTTCGGGGATGGAATATTGCAAAACTCAATTTTTTAATAATTGGCTAAGTGTTGAAAATATTTCACTTTTCCTTTTGCATTAAGGGTGCCACAGGTGATCAAACAATCGAGGTCCACTTTTACTGCTTACCGGGTGGACTCCTAGGTGGCCTCGGTGCGGGGCGAGGAGGGTTGGGGTGGAATTTATAATAAAGGTTGTCGACTTGGTCATTATCCTTTTAATTCATTCCTTTTCCTTTGCAGTGAGGTTGCCGCAGGTGATCAAGCGATCGAGGTCCACTGTTGCTACTGTCCGAGTGGACTCCTAGGTGGCCTCGCTGGTGGGCGGAAAGGGTTGGAGGGAATTTTTAAGAGACGCTATGGATTCGATTGTTCTCCCTTTATTTCCTTACTTTGCCATCACATTGAGGTTGTCGCAGGCGATCAGGTTGTTGAGGTCCATTGTTGCTGTTGTCCGGGTGGACTCCTAGGTAGCCTCGGTGTGGGGCGGGGACAGTTGGGAGGAATTTTAGAGAGAGATTTTGTGGGGTTGGTTATACTCTATTTGTTTCCTTCCTTTGCCTTTGCATCGAGGTTGCTGCAGGTGCTTGATCTCCACGATTGCCACTGTCTGGGTGGACTCCTAGGTGGCCTTGGTGTGGGGCGGGGGAGGGTTTGGGAGGAATTTATAAGAGAGTATTGTTTTTTTTTATCCCCTTTGTCTGTTCATTGTGGATGTCATGGGTGATAAGGCTTTGGCCATTCTTGCTGGTTGGGGGGTAGTTGCCAACTCCTAGGCAGCCTCGGTGCAATGTGACTTAGTGGGGTGGCCCATTTTTTCACGTTGTGGATCTTGCATCCATCATCATTGTGTTTGATGTCGGCATTTCTTTTGCATGTCCTTAGCATGTAGTGTGTGTGGGCTCTAATCCCTTCTTGGGGATGCAAGAGGTGCAAGGTATAAAATATTTACATGATATTTTGACCTCTCTTTGACTTGATGGGTATTCATGCTGGCTCTTGGTAAGAGAGAGCTTTGAATTCCCTTTGAAGTGGGAGGGTGCTACCTGGTTGACCCTTCCAATAGTCATATGCTTGTCTCAAAGATTAAGCCATGCATGTCTAAGTATGAACTAATTCAGACTGTGAAACTGCAGATGGCTCATTAAATCAGTTATAGGTTTTTTGATGGTACCATACTATTCGGATAACCGCAGTAATTATAGAGCTAATATGTGCACCAAGTCTCGACTCTTTGGAAGGGATGCATTTTTTAGATAAAATGTCGGTGGTGATCAAACAAGGGTGTCGCAGGTGATCAAATGATCGAGGTCCATTGTTGCTACTAACCGGGTGGACTCTTAAGTGGCCTCAGTGCGAGGCGGGGAGGGTTGGGGTGGCATTTATAATAGAGGTTGTCAACTTGGTCATTCTCATTTTACTTCCTTCCTTTTCCTTTCTAATGAGGTTGCCGCGGGCGATCAAGCGATCAAGGTCCATTGTTCCTATTGTTTAGGTGGACTCCTAGGTGGCCTCACTGTTAGGCGGGAAGGGTTGGAGGGAATTTTTAAGAGACACTGTGGGGTTGGCTGTTCCCCCTTTATTTCCTTACTTTTCCTTCACATTGAGGTCGTCGCAGGCGATCAGGTGATCGAGGTCCATCCTTCCAACTGACCTTCCAAAGAGTCAGGACTTGGTGCACATCTTAGCTATAGAATTAATATTGTTATCCGAGTAGTATGGTACCATAAAATATATTATAACTAATTTAATGAGCCATCTGCAGTTTCACAGTCTGAATTAGTTCATACTTAGACATGCATGAATTAATATTTGAGACAATTATATGACTACCAGCAGGATCAACCAGGTAGCACCCTCCCACTTCAAAGGGCATTCAAATATCTCTCTTACCAAGAGCCAACATGAACACCAATCAAGTCAAAGAGAGGTCAAAATATCATGTAAATATTTTATACCTTGCACCTCTTGCATCCCCAAGAAGGGATTAGAGCCCACACACACTAGATGCCAAGGACATGCAAAATAAATGCTGACATCAAACGCAATGGATGATGGATGCAAGATCCACAAAGCGAAACAATGGGTCACCCCACCGAGTCACAGTGTATCGAGGCCGCCTAGGAGTTGGAAACAACCCCCCAACCAGCAAGAATGGCCAAAGCCTCGTCACCCACGGTAGCCATAACGAACAAACAAAGGGTAGAAACCAAAAAAAGAATCTCTTAGAAATGCCTCGCAAACCATCCCCGCTCTGCACTAAGGCCACCTAGGAGTCCACCCAGACATTGGGAATAGTGAAACTCGAGCACTTGCGACAACCTCAATGCAAAGGCAAAGGAAGGAAACAAATGTAGAATGACCAACCCCACAAACTCTCTCTCGAAAATGCCTCCCAACCATCCTAGCCTCGCACCGAGACCAATTTGGAGTCCACTCAGACAACAACAACGATGGACCTCGATCACCTGATCGCCCACGGCGACCTCAATGTGAAGGCAAAGTAAGGAAATAAAGGGAGAACAACCGACCCCGCAGCATCTCTTAAAAATTCCCTCGAACTTCTCGCCGAGCAGTGAGGCCACCTAGGTGTCCACCTGGATAGCAGCAATAGTGGACCTCGATCGCTTGATCACATTTATCTCAAAATAAGTTATATTTATTTTAATTAAATTAAATTATATTAAAATATATATAAAATATTTTAATTGTGAAATGAATTTTTATTTTTTTGGATATTTTTCTAAAAAAAACTAAATCTGAAACCATCTAGTCAAAATCACTAAAGAATAATACCAAACTTACCTTAAAATAACTAATTTTCCTTACCCACAAAAGATAAATTACATTAAAAAAAATTGCCTCCAACAAAACATCCTATCACAATTTTTGTACATATCATAGCTTTATAACTTTAGATTAATAATATTTAGGTTTTATGTTTTATAATTTTCACAACCTCAGCTTTAAAATTGCAAGGGAAAATTTTTACCATACCTTAACAATGTGTATTGCCATACCTGTTTAAAGTTATAGCCTGGAAATCTATTGAAGAAATGCTTAGGTACCATTGCACTTCTAAAGAATTTTACCATATTTTACAATTTTGCAAGGTTATGAAAATAGTGTAAATTTGAGATAAAAATTTGTGTTAGCTTAAATATGAATCCGTCTTGAATATGTGGGGTTGTTAATTTAGTTTTTTTTTAAATGATTTTTTTTTTAATATGTGGTGTTGTTAATTTAGTTTTTCTGAAAAAATCTAAATCTAAAACAATCTAGTCAAAATCACTGAAGAATAATACCAAACTTACCTTAATATAACAATTTTCCTTACCCACAAAAAGTTACATAAAAAAAAATGATAAATTACATAAAAAGAAAATTGCCTCCCACAAAACATCCTATCACAATTTTTGTACATCTCTAATAATATTTAGGTTTTATGTTTTATAATTTTCACAACCCCGGCTTTAAAATTGGAAGCTCAAATTTTTACCATACCTTAACAATGTATATTGGCATACTTGTTTAAAGTTATAACCTGGAAATCATGCTTACATACAATTGCACTTTTAAAGAATTTTACCATATTTTACAATTTTGCAAGGTTATGAAATAGTGTAAACTTGAGATAGAAATTTGTGTTAGGTTAAATATGAATCAGATTTTCTGGACTGTAGATAAATCAACAACAATAGTCTACGGTTTTCAATATTTTTTTGAAATTGAATGTCTTTTTCTTTCTATGTTTTACTAAGCTGTATTTTTATCAAGTTAAAATATATTTCTGTAACATTGTTTAGAAAATTATTAATGAGACCTTATGATTTTCAACCAAATAAACTTGGAGCAATGTCAGAAACATTTGTTACTATCACTGTATTCTTATGCAACCTTGAATGATTATAATATCACTGTATTCTTGTGCAACCTTGAATGATTACTATAACCATTGATGTATAAGCATGTTAGACCATAAACTTGGCTAGATTTTTCAAATTTATTCTGTTTGAAAGGAATTTTAAATTTGTATGAGTAGATTTTATGAAATGACTCTTTTTTAATAAAGCTGGCATATGAATTCTATTATTTCAATAGATTTCAATTTATTAATATGTGCTACACTATGTTCATTGAAACATTCAAAAATATTATAATGAAAAACATTGCAAGTTAACATGGTAATTTCATATTTAGTCACTTATTCTTGATTACGCTGAAACAACATTATTTTTTTTCATCATAACCCCTAGTATCAGTATCACTTGAGTTAGTAAATAAAAAGAATAAGAATAAGAATAACTCGTATCATTGAAATTAATACATCACAAATACAAGATTGCATAGTTTAGGGCAGCAAAAATATTCTGGAAGCTAATCCGAAAACTAAAAACATATAATGGAAAACAAAATTTATTGTGCCAGATGAGTTTTGGAAGCTAATCCCAAAACTAAAAGTATACAATGGAAAACAAAATTTATTATGACACGTGTTCACAATATACAAGTTGAAAGTCTCTGTATTCCATGTGAAAATTGCCCAATGTTTACAATTATGATGCGTGCACTTACAAAAGATTAAGAAAAGGTTTCAGCGAAATCTCACCGTTCCTTTCGAGTGGGCAACCCGGAAAATACTGAAGAAATAAAAAATCATATAGCTGGAACGTTCTTTCTTACATCCGTGCATGCTTGGAACAACGAATCAACCGAAATTTGATGTTGATCGGCATGAAATTTTTTGATATAGTCTGCTTGTATCGCAGAAAATGAAATAAAGTCGATAGGCCTGGCATTCTCGTGGACATTGGGGAGTTTGGTTTTGCAGGGAGATAACACCATCCCCATCACTGCGTTGGAATCGCGGAGTAATAACTGAGCTATGAAAAGGCTGGAGATGGAGCTGCAGATGGAGAAATTGCTATATCACCACAACCATTTGTTGTAAGAGCAACAACAAATCTTGTAACCTCGTTTATCGTCCGACCGGTTCTGTTAGCCTCACACAGGTAGGGTAAGTAGACACTTACAGAAAATTATATATTTATATAAATCAATCCTGTGCTAACTTCAGATATAAAAGCCATACATATATTCATAGTTACATGCTCTGGAGCAGTTTGAAATCCACCCAAACGCATAATGAAAGTAATAAGTACCTTCCCTAGCGACAAAATTGATGTAGAGGTCGATGATTTTGGCTCTGTTGTTGTAGCAGCGAGGAAGGCATAAATTCTTTGTGAAGCCACCTTCCGCTAGACTATCTGTGGACATCTGCATTTCCATCCTCTCCACCCCACACGCATTCAGGCATTCACCCCGGGCGTGGACATTCATGTAGCCCGCGCAAATTTCAAAATTTGAATTTCAAATAATGGATTCTGCCGCAGGGGTGCTTTATTTGAGTCGTATGGCGACGGTCTGTTCATTGTCAGATATCCGGTAAACGCAAACTGAAAAGGAGACTGCCGGAAAAATCAACATGCCCGGTAATTGTCACCATATATGCATGCCCATCATCCATAAAAACGTCCCATCATAATCAAAAAGTCGCATTATAGACTACTCCCATTACCATCGCTGCTGGGCAAGGATTCCGCAGTATTCTTAGAAATAGAAATAGGAAACCATTTTCGCTGATCTCCCCGTGGAGGCTTGGTAAGTGGAACCAGTGTATTGTTGTTTCTTTAGAGAGACTGAAATCTGTTGAAGCCGATGGTCTCAGAAATAGATCTTTTCAGGCCAATATGACCACAAGACCCGCCCAATATTTTTGTTTGTGTCGCTCGGCGATTCGTTTCTATTTCGTCTCTCGGCTTTGCTTCTGTGAAATCCATGCGCCCGCTATCGCTATCAGTCGTAATCATAGAAACATTAAATCAGAACGTTCGATATCGCTCCATTGATGTTGACACATGACATCGGCCACGACTATATGATGAGCAAAGCGGCGAGAGAATTGCAGCTCCTTCGCCTCCTGTTCGGCCTCTCAGATCAAAAGTCCTTTTCTCTCCCGCTGCTAAAACACCGAATTGTAGTTCCCACGGATTCCGACAGCCCGGGCTGCCGGAAACTGCCTTCCCTAGTAAATCTCGGCGACTCGGATTCTCTTTCCTCGACATTTTCTCTCTGCACGAAGGCTTGCAAGAGCTGAGGCCCCCTGTCCTCCAGGCCCTTGGCTTCTTCCACATTCTCCTCCCTGTAAACAATAGACACGTCCTCGTCCTCGACCTTCTGGCGACACAAGGGACACGTGGAGTTAGATTCGAGCCACGTGTCCACGCAGCCGACATGAAACCATGGCGGCACTTGGGCAGCAATCTTTACATTTTATTTAAAAATAAATAGAAATGTTTCAATCAATCTTTGTCATATGTCTATTGGCCTCATACTTATGACCCGTGATTGTGGAGAAGTGGAGGAACAGTTCACCATGATAATGTTGTTGACTTGAAAAAACAATATTTTTGTTGGTTTAAATGATTGTGGAGAAGTGGAGGAAAAATCCACCATGGTAATGTTGTTGATTTGAAAAAAATAACATTTTTTGTTGGCTTAAAAGAGAGAAAAGGTAGTATACTACCCCAAAAGAAATGGACAAACAGAAAACTACTTTAAAATAGTGTTGGACACCAAGTCTAATACTACTCTGTTGAAATCATTAAAAGATAGTCATTTCTTATGATCTATTGAATAAATGAGAGATGAATAGGGCACTATGGACATAAGCATAATATAATTGCAATAATATATCTCATCCTTTGTGAAAATTCCAATCACCTAAAAAAATTTAATTGACAATCTCTTATATATTATATAAAAAATCAAATGTATAATATAAAACAATAATTAAAGTTTTATTTAAAATACAAATTAATAAAAATAATATTTTATTTTGTTTTGTTTTCTTGGTAATGTGGGTCTTTACATGACTTCACGCCAAACTAATGGTTTGAGAAACCCCTAGGGCATCTAATTTGTCAAATCCATCAAAATCACCCTCGGTGATCGCACCAACCCTTATCATGGATGGATTTTTTTTGTGTTTAGGGGATTGGAACCAGTGAATTTTTCATCATGAGTGTCTTAACAACACACTCTTCACCGTTGAAACCATCATCATGAGTGTCTTAACAACACGCTCTTCACCATTGAAACCAAACAGCCATTGGAAAAAAAATATTATTTCAAATTAAAAACAATGAAAATATAACAAAAAAAATCAAGTTTTTTAAACTATTGTTCAAACATAAAAATAATAACAAGAAATTCAAATTTCAAATTTATTTCCACCACTTTGAACGATTCATACGTTTATGGTATTATCATAAGTGCCATTTCCTCTCAGATTTACACGAGCAATCAATTTCACACTCATTACAGTGTTGGACACCAGGTGTAAGACTATGTTGAAATCATTAAAAGATAGTGGATCTACAATTATATCTTATGATCTATTGAACAAATGAGAGATGAGTAAGGCATTGTAGACCTAAGCATAATATAATTGCAATAATATAACTCATGCTTTGTGAACATTCCAATCATAATCTAATTGACAATCTCTTATATATAACATAAAAAATAAAACGTATAATATAAAACAATAATTAAAGTTTTATTTAAAATATCAATTAATCAAAATAATAGTTAAAAATATTATTTTAAATTAATAAGTAACACCTTTATATAGTGATCGTCCATTTACCCCTCAACTTAACATTAGCTCTTTAAGAGAGATAAAATTCTAAAACTTGATCAAGATGACAATTGAGCTAATGTGTGTAGTTTCTTTATTACCTAATTTTGAAGTCTTGTTTTTTGGCTTTATTACATAATCGTGCCAAGCATTCTCTAAGCTGTAATTATTACTAGGGATTATCTTTCTTCTGCACTTTTACACAATACCTTGTATTACTGTTACTTTTTAGTCCCATTGACCTATTTTTGTTGTCATTAGACACTAATAATATTTTTTCCATAGCAAACCTTCTGGGGAAACCAAACACTTCCCATTGTAACCATGTTACTTTTGATTATAGTGCCTTGACCTTATATGATTACAGTGCCTTGACATAGTAAAGTACACAACAGAACTAACCCAAAAGAAAAGTGAATGTGAAAGCCCTCAACCACTACACAAATACAGTAAAGAATCTAAATTTAATATAACAATTATTATTTCAAAACACATTACAATTCTTTCAGTTTTTCACTCCTATGAGCCTTTCTTTACACCTTCTAAGACAATTTCTCATAACATTAAGAATCGATGAATCTAGACTCTCGAGGACCCTAAGCCTTTGGGTCATCCAACAACCTCTATGAAATTTCCCATCGCCTACTACGAAGGCATATGGGGTTAGAAAATCCTTTAAACCTAAAGTCCACACACTTAAACTCTATGGAGGAAGGACCTTCTGGCTAGAGGAGAAATGAATAGAAAAAAAGCAATGAAAACCATCTACGTGTGAAACTTGGATAGGTGTGAGGAGAACGAAAATCAAGCTCTTTGATTCGCTAGAGGGAACCATGTTTACACACAAGAAACCCACATAGGTGCAAGGAAGACTAAAATCAAGCTGTGAACAATGTTTAAACACACCAAGCCACATAGAAAAATTCCTGTGGATAATTGAACGAAACACTCTCAGAAAAGTTTAGATAAATGTCCTCGAGTGGAAAATAGTTCCTATTAATTTCCAATACCTTTGCTAGAATGTTAGTCTCTGATGCATTCTATAAAATAATGTTAAATAAAATATATCGGGTCCTGAAGGCGTTAATTCCAATCTTAATGTCAATCCTGAGTATAAAATATTCCCTATGTATCACAAATGCCTACGAAGAAACATGCATTCTACTAAATAATCTTGAATAAAGTATATTTGATCACGTCATGAATGCGCTAGCTCCAATCCTAATACATGAGGGATAATGGATGAAGGAAACAACCACAAAAGCCCATCAAATAATGAGAGTTTTGTCTTCTTCTTTTTTTTCTTTTAATAGTTAGAGTTATGACACTACTACATAAAGGGGGGTTTTAAGACAATTTTTGGGTAAATTGTCTTAACTTGAGACAAAATATAACTTGTGTATTGTCTTAAATATTGTCTTTAAGCAGGTGTCTCGAATTAAATCGTCTTAAAATTAAATTGTCTTAAAATATTGTCTCTATAAAGACAATACATAACACAGGCATTTTTGTCTCTTCAGAGACAATGTCATTTTTGTCTCTCCAGAGACAGTTTCATTTTTGTCTCTCTAGAGAAAATAGTAGCACTACAACAAAAAGGGGAGTTTTAAGACATTTTTTGGGTAAATTGACTCAAATTATTGTCTTCAAAATTTGTCTCTATAAACACAAGCATTATTGTTTCTTATGAGACAATTTCGTTTTTGTCTCTCCAAAGACAATAGTTGGAATTAAAGGCATGTTGTCTTTATGGAGACAATGTCTATAATCCTATCTATTGTCTCTCTAGAGACAATATAAAACAATGAATCGACAAAAATATCTCACCCTTAAAATAAATCAATATAAAAATATTTAATTAAGAAATATACAATATCATTGAATAATTCATATTAGGGTACAGTGGAATCGAACCACCATCCTCCTGCATGGAAGGTGCTCTTCCATTGAGCTAGCACTCTTTAAAGAATTATGTGAGGAGTTGTGGCAGTCCTTGAAATTGTATAATATGCATTGATTTTTAAAAAATGTTCAACACATAATGGCATAATCCTTGTAAAATATATAATCATGCAAGCCCTTATGTTTAAATTCATAAAAAAATAACTCTATGGAGTTAGCTCAATGTGACACCCTTGTAGCTTGACTTGCACAAAAACCTAATAATAAACAATAATCTACAAACAAATTAATATATCCATACAAAGAAAATTAACTAGAATTAGCACCAACAATACAACCACCACCTAAAGAGCTACACCAACTTGCTAGTAGGCACTCATAACACATATGATGTACACAACAAGCCATGACTGCATCGTCAACTCATTCAAGATAGATTGGGAACTCTCCTAATTCACCGTTACTAATTTCTTTGACCACTTCTTCAATGTAAGCTTTTGAACGTACAGAACTAGAATCTCCATTAACACACATTTGTCTTCCTATAAGAGAATGCCTTGCCCGCTTATACATATCAGATGACTGTTGTGTATAACCCTAGTTGCTAATAAAGTAGAAATTAGAACAAATTCCATGCCATCTTATTTGAATTAGAACAGTGTTGTGTATCAGCCCAAATATTATCATTATGTATCACCCCAGCTGTTGATAACTTAGAAATTAGAACAAATTTTGACATATAACAGCTCATAATGAAATTAAAAAAACTCTTGATCTTTGGGGCTCAACATAATGTTTTTCAATAAAAATCAGTTTACAAAGGACAATAAAAATAATTTTATGAAGGACATTATAAAGTAGAAATCACCTCATGACATAAAAAGTACATTCACACTAGGCACAACCTCAAAAGAAATTCCGTAATAGATGCATAATTGTGAAGAACTTTGCCTTGTTCAGGAAATTGATCAAACTGGACCTGTAAATAGAAATAAACACAATAGATTTTTTAAGTCAAACCAAAATCACAACCAAAAAAATGAATCAAAACTATTATTATATTTCCTTTCCATGGATCAGAGAAGTGTTTGCCTTAGATCTTCTACACAAAGTTGTATAAAATTTGTTCTCAGCTTTAGTAAACTCACACTCAATCACTTGTACATAAGTAGGAGGAGAAAAAAGAATGGTCTAAATATTCATGAAAAAATATTATAAATCGCTCAAAGGGACTGGACATCAAAATCCAGATGAAATCCCAATTCTACATTCATACCTTCCCTCTTTGCAGTATTGTCTTTTGTCCTTCGCAATGTCAAGGGCCTCAAGTTAGGTTAGCTTGAACTAGATTTAAACCACGTTCATCACCTTTTTGAAAGGGTTTTTGAATTAGTTTATACTACTGGGACGCCACAAGGTATAGTACTTAAATTATGGCATCCTATTATAATCTATAAAATTGAAGTTGTGAGATGAAATCAAAATTTTGCAACAGTAAAAGAAAAACCATGTACTTTTTAGTTTTCTGAACAATGTAACTCCTCAATGCATTTTAACAATGGTGCATTTGCATTCCTTACTACAGATTTGCAAAAAAACTTGGCTACAAAAGTAACATACTAAACAAAATGGTAATATTGAATTAAAATTTTGTAGCAAGCTTTTGTAATAGTTTGGTTCTAGGTGGAAATATCAATTTGATTGTGGGTAAATAACGCTGCAATAAATGTATGTATTAAAGCACAAGGTATGCCAAAACATGGTGCTAAAGTATATAAAAAAAATGATTGCAATACCATTAGTAGCCTAAGTGTGTAGGAAGTCATTAATTTCCTATGAGATGACAGTACAAATTTATTATAAGAAAAAATTACTATTGATTTGAAATGTAGCATTTCCCAAGTGTTTGTATGGAACAAAAATAGTTTGAAAAAACATCACTGTCACCAAGCCCATTTCCACTGTTTCAATTCATCATCTATGCATTGCTTATATTCTCCATGCAAGTCAATAAAAACTATTGCATACTCATAGTTTCAAAAAATTTCTACTTGTTTGCTTGATCAATGCGTTCAGTGTAAACTTGGCAATTGACAGTAGCCTCATAAGTCACAATAATTTTATGAATTTTATATCTTTTTCACCTGATTCAAGCTAAGAGTTACAAATTCCTTGCACAGACCAACTCTTGGGATTGTCAAATCGTAAACCTATATAACCTGACAATTATTTACAGTGTTGCATTAACATCCAAAGCATATTCTCTACCTACGTTCATATAGGTGCAAAAATGCCAACCCCAAATATGGCAGCCTAAACTTTCACCTCAAAGGACAGACCATGGAGTTATTAGTTGTTTTCAATCTTGAAGAGAATTTAGCATTTTAAATGAATATGTTCCCATGTGACACTATATCCTCCCTCCATTTCAATCTCACTTTCATTCATTGTCATGGTTTCAAGGATTCTAAAACCTTGAACAATTCAAGTTATTTATACTGTATTTATACCATATATTGGATCACAAATGTAGTCTAACATGTAGAATATCTCAACATTTTATGAGGCCCATACCAATATTGACACCATCTAATCTTGGAATAGATATTCCAAAACCTCATTGCTCTAGAAACAAGCAAATGAATTATTTAAGTCAACGACCTATGAAATTTGTAGTAATGCAACTAGATAAGAAGATTCACAAGTTTCCATTTGAAAACCTGGTAACATTATATTTAATTTGTGCTCAATTCCTAGGTTGGGGACAAATCAAGTCTTTGAGATGTCACATATAAGAAAATAACATGAAGAAAATGTAGAGTTTCGATAAATGAATGAAAATAGATAAGTTTCTACATCTCACGAGTCCACAGGTGATAACCCAATCCAAAAAAGAATATCAAATCTGAAAATCACTCCATGACGAATATAAATCAGGTAGCAGGATTCCACTCCAAAGACAAATCTAACCCAAAAAGCCAAAAAAAAAACTGTTAGGATTGAAAATTGGACTAAAGACACCACAAAAGGTGTGCAAGCAAGAGTCATCTTCAAAATAGTTATTATTATTAACCTCTTTGAACCATTTAAAACAATAATAATATTGATATACCTTACAATCAAAGTTGCCTCCAACAAGTAACCCAAGGCATCAACGGTCCATAAATATATAAAGGCACCAAAGGATGGCCCTATTGCATCAACTAATGTAACACTATCCATAGGGATAAGGCTTTGTGAAAAAAACTAAGGCCAAGGCATTGGCAAAAAGATCACTCATTATACCCACACAAAGTGAATCAGAACCTAAGCACATCAACCCTATTAAAAATAACTTCATTTAGCAAACCTAAAAACATTTTCACTTGGCTTTCTATCAAATGCAGAAGGGAGGTAACATTCTTTAAAGCCGCACATCTGGAGATTTAGTAAGCCTGTTGTGGTGTTAGCTCCTAGCCATTATTTTTACTCTTTCATCATATACCAGGACATGAGAATTTATGACGTTGTGGTCAGTGTTTGAAGTTCTCCCCTGCACCCGAGAATCAGTCGTCTTAATGACATGTCCTCTCTTGTATTCTGCAATTAGTCTTCCTAATTTATGCCTTATTTCAATGCTTTCCACCTTAGTCCAATTGGAGGTCAAGGGTTCTTCTCCCCAGCCTGCATCTAATGAAATATTCACTAGTTCATTTTGTGCATTTGAAAAGATCATATCTCTATGATCAGGGTCAAGGTAATCACTAAGCATTGAAGGAGGTTTGAGCACCTTCAGTTTGGTATACAGTAAGGTCATAAGACTTGCGATTGATGTTGGAATAAGAGCGGCACTTCAAAAGCATATACGCGGAGGTTAAGGGTCTATAAAGGAACGTTTACGTAGAGTTTGAGGGTTGGTTTGATATCTTTTAGGGCATCATTTGGGGCAACCGCAGGAGGCTTATAGAGGGATGAAATCATCTGAGTGTCTAGGTTGTGTCTCTTAATGGTTAAGCAGTAACATGAAGAAGGTTTTTGGTTGGTTCTTTATGTTTATGACTACCAGTTTAATGAAGTTTATTTTGGGATAGTAATTGTTGTAGCCCAAAGTTAAGTGAGTGAAGTAGCAGATCCTTGAGGTGAAGGTTGGTAAATGAAGCCTTGTGAACAGTGATCATTTGAGCTAGATGATGCATATTCGATTGAGACGTTTATTTGGCATTTGAGCAATGATCCTCGTTATCACATTGACAAGCCAATGTTGACATTGAATGTACTCTCTCATCTGAACATTTGATAATAATGATAATAAGAAGAATTGATCCAGATTTTCCCCGTCTTGGAGTTTTTCCCTAGCTTGTGACGTATCTTCGTGATCTCTTATCTTGTCTTGTCTTCTGCTATTTCATTTAATGTTTTTTCATTGGTTACTGTCATATTGTGAATGATTACGGATGGTTTAGAGATGCTTTAATGAAGTAACTAATCGTAGAAAAGAACATGTTAAATTAACATGGTTTCAAATCCAAATTGAGGACAAGCCCAGGGAAGAGAAAGAAATCACTAAAGAAAAATGTGGACAAATATGCATGCTCTCCTTTCTCTCTCTGCAAGTCTGAAGTGCTAAGGATATTTATTCTAAGGATATGTACCTCTCAAAATTGAGACCTTTATCGAGGTCTATAAGTATCCCTGAGGAGCAGTATCGCAAGCATCAACAAGAAGGATAGAGTTTGTTTATTATTTATTATGGACTCTTGAAGGTATTACGGGATGATTTGAAAAAATCGAACGTTGAGTGGTTTTGGATCTCTTTGAAAGCGGGGTTTCTTGCTATGGAGTGATTTCTAAAAATGGGCGCAGCATCTCTGAGATCATGGGCACATTGGGCTACATATCTCTTTGGATTTTTCTGGTCCTTGCAGGAGCTCATTGAATAGATGAGTATTCCAAGGTGAGATCTTTATGAGAAAATCTTCTTTCTAACTTGAATATTATCTTCTGCACCATATCTTTTTGTGGCCATGATCGTTTTCCTTGAGAGACATGAGACCTTTTGAACAACATATATTTGATGTTTTGGATTAATCTGTATAAGTTTTTGACCCTGGTAATAGGGCATATCCCAAAACAACTTGATCTCATGAAGCCAATCTAGGCGGCAGCAAGGAATTTTCTTTCGAATAGATATCATAAAGCCCAAAGTTCGGACCCTGTTTATAATGGTAATGATGGGAGTCACTCTAGTGAATCTGACAATGACTTTACAACTACCCTATCATGTGGCAACGTAAATTATTATTGACAATAATTGGGTGGTTGAAGAACTATCTCCAACATAATCTCAAGCCTCTACACAGTAGTGATGTCTTTTATAGAGAAGGAATTTTGATGACTCAAGATATGTATTTGCATGATTATGCTTGAATATGTCTCACCGTTCTAGAAATCTGAAGGCACATTTTTTAGCATAATTCTCCTGCTAGCAAATGATAGAGGGACCTATTCTTTCTGTGGCACATCTTCTGCATGAGCTGAAGTCTTTACCCTAGAGTTTTTAAGCTTATTAAAGATTTACCTTTGAGGAGTAATATCTATCATGTTGGTGACCCTGTTATACATTCGGATGCATGACAAAGATTCCATAACAGTGACCTGATTTTGTTACAATATTTTTGTCAAAATCATTAATATATATGACTCTGATATAATTTGATCTTGGATATTTATACCTCTATTAAATCACTAGCTCGTCTTCAAAATCCTCATCATTCAAATGAAGTAGAAGTACTCCTATCAAGGCTCACATAACACTTGTAGTCGTGAACTAATATTGATACTTGGAATCTCATTGTTAAAAATCCTTAAGTGAACGATAGTGTTGTGTACTGTTATTGTTAATTTTCTTTGAAGAGTTTGATGCACTGGTTGAATATTTCAACACTAAGATATCAGGTAGAGCCTCAATTATTGAGCAGAGCATGTAATACGGAATGTTAATGGATGAAATTTTCTTATGCAGATCTAAGCATTTGTTGCAGAAATTTGATTGGACAGAATCTTCTCCACTGGGTCTATATCATGATCAGAAGGAAAATTGTTGATAGTTAGAAGAAAATTTTCACAAATTGGAAGTATGTTATGTAAATAAGACCACTTATTCCTCACTAGCGATAGACTATGCACATTCCGGTAAAATAAAGAAGCTGGAGGAAAATTAAGATGTTTTGAGCAGCAAGGACCAGGTCTCTAAATCCAGGTTGCATTAGAATCAAGGACATATTCAAATTTAAAGCAGACTAATTTAGTATGGCCTATCAAGAAGCTGGAAAGATCCATGAAATCCCTATGTAGAGGGATGTCTTGTTCTCAATTCCTAGGCTGGGGACAAATCAAGTCTTTGGTATGTCACATATAAGAAAATAACATGAAGAAGATTTAGAGTTTCGATAAATGAAAGAAAATAGATAATTTTCTTCATCTCATGAGTCAATAGGTGAAAAATCAGTCCCAAAAAGAATATAAAATTTGAAATCACTCCATGATGAATATAAACCAGGTAGTAGGAGTCCACTCCAGAGAAAAATCCAACCCAAAAAGCCATAAATAAATTTTGAGAGGATTGAAAATAGCACTAAAGACACCACAAAATGTGTCCAGACAAGAGTCATCTTCAAAATAGTTATTATTATTAACCTATTTGAACCACTTAAAACAATAATAATATTGATATACCTTACAATGAAAGTTGCCTCCAACAAGTACCCAAGGCATAAAAAGTCCATAAATATAGAAAGACACCAAAGGATGGCCCTATTGAATCAACTAATGTAACACTATCCACAGGGATAAGGATTTGTGACAAAAAATAAGGCCAGGGAATTTGCAAAAAAATCACTCATTATACCCACACACCGTGACTCAGAACCTAATCATATCAACCATATTAAAACATAAATTCATTTAGAAAACTAAAAAAAAATCACCTGGATTTCGGTCAAAGGCAAAAGGGAAGTAGCATTCCTTAAAGCCACACATCTGGAGATTCAACTTGGTTGTTGTGGTGTTAGCTCCTAGCCATTATTTTTACTCTTTGATCATATCCTAGGAATTAATAATTTATGATGTTGTGGAAAGTGTTTGAAGGGCTCTCATGCACCCTAGAATCAGTTGTCTTAATGCCATTTCCTGTCTTGTACTCTGCAATTAGTCTTCCTAATTTCTGCCTTATTTCACTACTTTCCACCTTAGTCCAATTGGACGTCAAGGGTTCTTCTCCCCAGCCTACATCTAATGCAATATTCACTAGTTAATTTTGTGCATTTGATAAGGGAATATATTTATAATCACGGTCGAGGTAATCATTGAGCATTGAAGGAGGTATGAGCACCTTCAATTTGGTGTACGAGAAGGTCATAAGACCTACGTTTGATGCTGGAATAAGAGCCTCACTTCAACAATGTATACACAGACGTTAAGGGCCTATCAAGGAAGCTTTATGCATATTTTGAGGACTGGTTTGACAGTTGTTATGAAATCTTCCGGGGTAGCTGCAGGAGGCTTATAGAGGGCCAAAATCATCTGATTTTCTAGCCCGTGTCTCTTCATGGTTAAGCAGTAGCATGAAGATGGTATGTGGTTGGTTCTTTATGTTTATGACTGCCAGGTTAATGAAGTTGGTTTTGGGACAGTAATTATTGTAGCCCAAATTTTAGTGACTGTAGTGGCATATCCTTGATGTGAAGGCTGTTAAATGAAGCCTTGTGAACATTGATCGTTTGAGCTACATGATACATATTCGATTGAGATGTTTATTTGGCGTTTGAACAATGATCCTTGTTATCACATTGACAAGTCAATGTTGGCATTGAATGTACACTCTCATCCTCTGCTGAACATTTGATAATAACGATAATAATAAGAATTGATCAAGATTTTCCTCATCTTAGGTTTTTTCCCTGGCTTGTGTCATATCTTCACGTTCTCTTGTCTTGGCTTGTCTTCTTCTATTTCATTTAATGTTATTTCACTGGTTACTGTCATATTGTGATTGATTGTGGATGGTTTAGAGATGAGCTAATGAAGTAACTTATTTTAGAAAATAACATGTTAAATTAACATGGTTTCAGAGCTAAATGGAGGACAAGCCCAGGGAAGAGAAAGTAATCACTACAGAAAAAAATGTGGACAAATCTCCATGTTCTCCTTTCTCTCTCTGCACGTATGAAGTGCTAAGGATATCTATTCTAAGGATATTGTACCTCTCAAACTTGAGACCTTTATCGAGGTCAATAATGATTCCTAAGGAGCATTATCCTAAGCATCAACAAGGAGGATAGGGTTTTTTTTATCATTTATTATGGACTCTTGAAGGTATTCCAGGATGATTTGCAAAAATTGAACGTTGAGTATATTTGGATCTCTTTGAAATCAGGGTCTCTTGCTATGGAGCTATTTCTGAAAATGGGTGAAGCATATTTGAGATCATGGACATGCTACTCTACATATCTCTTTGGATTTTTCTGGTCCTTGCAGGAGCTCACTGAATAGACGAGTATTCCAAGGTGAGATCTTGCTCAAAAAATCTTCTTTCTAACCTGAATATTATCTTCTGCACCCATATCTTTTTGCGGCCATGATCTTTTTCCTTGAGAGATGTGAGGCCTTTTGAACAACATATATCTAAGGTTTCAACCCTGGTACTAGGGCATCTCCCAAAACAACTTGATCTCATGAATCCAATCTAGTTGGCGGCAAGGAATTTTATTTCGAATAGACATCGTAAAGCCCAAAGTTCGGACCCTCTGTATAATGGTAATGATGGGAGTCACTCCAGTGAATCTGACAGTGACTTTACAACTACCCTATCATGTGGCAACGTAAACTATTAATGACAGGAATTGGGTGGTTGAAGAACTATCTCCAACATAATCTCAAGCCTCTACATAGTAGTGATGTCTTTTACAGGGAAGGAATTTTGATGACTCGAGATATGTATTTGCATGATTATGCTTGAATATGTATCACCGTTCTAGAAATATGAGGGCACATTTTTTAGCATAATTCTCCTGCAAACAAAAGATATAGGGACCTATTATTTCTGTGGCACATCTTCTGCATGAGTTGAAGTCTTTATCCTAGAGTTTTTAAGCTTATTGAAGCTTGACCTTTGAGGAGTAATATCTATCATGTTGGTGACCCTGTTATACATTTGGATGCATGACAAATATTCCATAACAGTGACCTAAGTTTGTTACAATATTTTTGTCAAAATCATTAATATATATGACTCTGATATAATTTGATCTTGGATATTTATACCTCTATTAAATCACTAGCTCATCTTCAAAATCCTCATCGTTCAAATGAAGTAGAAGTACTCCTATCAAGGCTCGCATAAGACTTGTAGTCGTGAACTAATATTGATACTTGGAATCTCATTGTTAAAAAACCTTAAGTGAATGATAGTGTTGTGTATTATTATTGTTAATTTTCTTTGAAGAGTTTCATGCACTAGTTTAAGCTTTCAACACTAAGATATTAGGTAGAGCCTCAATTATTGAGCAGAGCATGTAAGATAGAATTTTAATGGATGCAAGTTGCTTAGGTAGATCTAAGGACTTATTGCTGAAATTAGGCAGATCTAAGGATGTTAATGGATGGGTTTAATTATTGGTTGCACATATCTCAATTTTGGTTGGGTTGGTGGGACCGGTACTATAAAAATTACTAGTATGTGCACAACATTAGACATCTCTCCCCTATCCAATGATAAAAATATACATTATAAAACCGCATTAATAATTCAACATCACCACTGTAAATATTGGTACTTCTTCTTGACCTCTGTTTTTATGGCAGGTGAAATAAAAGCACAGAACGTGCAGGCATGAATGCCGATGGAATGGACCACATGGCACGACTCTATACTCACCGACATGACAGAATACCTCCATGAATTCCCATGTCCATCGAATGGACCACTAATCAGATGCCACAATTCTTTACTTGGCGACACAAGACAACTTATATTGGCCACTAAGTTGAGCTCCACTGTATATACCAATATATCTAGTCACAACGCCACCATTTTACATTATAGTAAGCAAAGTTTCCAATAGCTTTCGGCTTTCCCTTTTTTTCATTGATCTCATTAAGCATCCAAATCTGGAGAGCATATTTACATGCATGCAGTACTCACTTGATCTCATATGGCTTTTCTAGAACAACATTCCCCACTCTGTCCTCCCTCACTAGCTTCCAATAAATAAGTTAAGGGTTTTTCAAGTGATAGGGGAACAACCATTACAAAAATTTTGGCAAAGTGAAAGGGAGGTACATCTGCATTTTAAAGCAAAGTTTTTATGTTTATTTTTCAATGTTCCAAATTAAGTTCTCTGCTTGTACCAGCAAGCACATAATTAGTGGGAGGTAGCTGGGTTTTCTAAATGAAAATATTCATATCTGAGAGTTAAGATGAATATCCTTGCAGACATAAATGCAGTTGAGGGAGTTGATTTCCCATTCACAGTTTCCCAAGTCTATGTGGCAGTTGTAGCAGCTAGAAAATATTGAGCTGAGAGATCAAAGAAACATGATATTTTTTCCAGACTCGTTTGGAAATCTTACAAACCTCCAATATCTTGAATTTTCTAGGAGCTGCAATTTGCAAAAGCTCCAAAATTTATTTGGGAATTTAATTAGACTTGAGCATCTTTGTCTGGAAGATTGCTCCAAGTTGCAAAAGTTGCCACATTCATTTGGAAATTTAATTAGACTTAAGCATTTGTCTAGCAGATTGCTCCAAATTGCAAGAGCTGCCACATTCACTTGGGAATTTTATTCGACTTGAGAATCTCTGTTTGGCAAGGTGCTCCGAGTTGAGCATATCTCAAGGAACGCTTAGAAATATCACCACACTTGTATCATTAAACCTTTCATTTTGTTTGAAAATGAAGGTATTTCCTCCCCAAGTAGCAAGCCAACGATCCTTAGAAGACCTAAATTTGCTGGGCACAATATTAGAAGAGCTACGAAGGGATCATATTGGAGAGCTAGGCTATTTGAAAAAAATAAAATTGGGAAGACCTTTTTTGAAAGAGTTGCTGCCTTCAGTCCATGATCTAACGACATGAAAGGAACTCACTCCCCTTGACCGCAGGAGTTTGGAATGTTTTCCCTATTCAGTTGAACAGTTGAAACATAGGAAAAAGATGGAAATTCTTAATTTAGAAACAGGATTGGAGATATCAATAGAGTCTATCATTAACAAATGCATGGTTTGGCTCGAAAAATCACAGTTGTATGAGACTCGTGTATCAGAACTATCGTTTGTTGAAGGCATTTTCCCCAACATTCAACACCTGAAGATTGAGTATTGTAATTATCTGGTTGAGATTGAAGCATTGCCAACATCAATAATAATGCTACAGATGCGGTTATGTGGTGTATTGAGAAAAATAGGAGGGCCTTTTGGTCTTGTAAATCTTCAACAATTGGACATAAGTGGTTGTCAGCAACTGGAGGAGCTACCAAGCTTGGAGACATTGACATCTTTGGAGGAGTTGCACGCACGTGAATGAAAACAGCTCAAGAACATTCGAGGGTTGGTGTAGTTGGCGAAGCTTCGGGTATTAGATGTTCAGGAGTGCTCTGCGATGGAAGAATTGGTGGGTATCGAAAATTTAAGGTTGGCGTTGAAGGAGTTTCATTAACCTGGCTGTTCAAAATTGTAGGCATGTGAAAAAATACTAGACCTACCACGCGTAGGCGTAGCACAGGAGAAAACACCAAATAAATTGCAGGAATGTGGAAAAATACAAGAGCTCCCACACGTAGGTGTAGTAGAGGAGAAAGCTCCACTACTTGAGGATCCCAATAATGGTGGGTTTTCATCTGATGCTGCCAAAGATCACCTTATCAAATTGGAATCTGCCGCCTCAAAATCCTCAAAGTTAGGGAAGAAACTTGAAGACTCAAAGGCAAGGCCATATGGTTAAAAGCAGGGGATGAAAATACTAAACTCTTTCATCAATATTCCAGAGGTAGATGGACCATCAATACCATTTTTTAACTTGAAAATGTGGATGGTACTTCAGCTACATCCTTTGAACAACTGGCCAACTTGGGCACTTCACACTTCAGGAACCTCTTCAAAGCCCCTTAGGAGGCCACACTCGCAGATACCATCAAGATCGCTCGATGCTTCCCTAGGTTTGTGGACCAAGACCCTGCAGAGGAACTTTTCAAACCAGTCATGATGGGAGAACTTGAGGTGGTTCTCAAATGGTTCAAGAAGGACAACAGCCCTGGACCTGATGGATGGTCAGTGGAATTTTACTTAGCTTTCTTTGATCTTCTAGGACAAGAGCTACTGGAGGTGGTGGAAGAAACCAGGAGTACAGGGTGCCTATATGATGCATTTAACTCTACATTCATTTCCCTCATCCCAAAGTCTGACCATCCCTCATCCTTTAAGGACTTTCGGCCTATTTCCCTGTGTAACTGCATTTACAAGAGCACGGCCAAAATTATTGCCAACAGACTAAAGCCCATTCTATCTGAACATATCTCCCATGAACAATTTTCATTTCTGGAAAACAGACACATTCATGAGGCTATTGGGATTGCACAAGATGGACTTCACTCTATGCACACTAAGAAGATCAAAGGCATGATTCTTAATATTGACCTTGCAAAAGCCTTTGACCAGACCAGCTGGCTCTATATCAGAATGCTCCTCACCCACCTTGCCTTCCCAATACTGGTTATCAACTGGATCATGTGTTGCATCACCTCTGTCTCCTATATTTCTCTCATTAAAGGAGAAGAAACCAACTTCTTCCATGCAGAGAGGGGCCTCAGATAGGGATGCTTACTCTCCCCTTTACTATTTCTATTTGTTATGGAAGGCCTGAGTAGGTTCCTGATTGATGAAATGGAAAGGGGCAATATGAAAGGTACCAAAATCACAGAAAACTGTATATTGACACATCTACTCTTTGTGGATGATGTCCTCATACTTCTGAATGGATCCCTAGGTGACATAACATTTGTCAAATCAATACCGTAATTGTTCTGAAAAGAAAATGGTATGTCTTGTAATAACTCCAAATCTACTATTACCATTCATGGATTCTACCCACACGAGACTCACTATGCTTTGTAGCAATTCCCCTTCAATTCTATCAGACTTGAGGATGGTATAAAATATCTATGGTTCTACCTAAAACCATCCAACTATAGAATTGTTGATTGGACCTCAAAATTGATAATAGGCTTAATGCATGGCACCATAGATGGCCCTCTCGGGTTGTCGACTTGTACTTATTAAATCTGTCCTGGAGGTCATTCTGGTTTACTGGATATCATTGGCTTGGATACCTAAGGGTATTATCAATAGGATTCAGAGAATCTACTGTCCGTTTCTGCGGAATGGCTCAAAGGAGGGACACAATTATGCTTGGGCTAGATGGGTTCTCATTTCCCTCTCGAAAAAGTGTGGGGGTTGGGGCATCAAAGACCTGACCTCTTTCTCCATGGTGTTGGCAGATCCTAACCGTCCTCAACAATAACTATTTAGGTCCCTCTATCAAACATGCCCGAGAATCATGGTGGAAATCCTCCCACCCACATAAGCTCTGCAACCTTCCCATCTTAATCTGTTGGGGTATCTGGATAGCTCGCAATCGATCTATCTTCCATGATCTCCCCCCATCCTAGTTGATCATATCCACCCACATGCCCACCATTTTCCATTTGATCCCGGATGATCATCCTCTCCCTCCTCCACGGTCCATCATCCCTGAAGCAATTGATAAATCCTTTCCATGGGCCTATTTTGATGGCTCTACTCAACAACTTGGCTGTGGGGGGGAGTTATATTTTACCTTATAGATAAAAATTTATTTAAAGTAAATATTGGATTGGGGAGGGGTACTAACAATTATGTTGAACTATCCTGCCTTAGAGCTCTCCTACAGTTTTTTGTCACAAAACACTACAATAAAATGTAGATATTCGAAGATTCAAAGATCATCACTAACTAGTTCAATAAACTTACTTCTTGTCACGTGCACACACTATCCTACTCAAATCAAAGCTCAATTTGACTATATCTCTTGTCATCATATTTACAGGGAGAGGAATCAAATTTTCGATTCACTTTCCAAGGAGGCAATGCACCTAATAAAGGACCAATGGGAGATACAGGAACAAAATTATCATCGATATTATCCTTTATACCACATACCATATGAAGATATACCAGAACAAAGGGTGGGCGCACTCTAATTTTTGATGATACACAACATATTTTTTTTGGTGCCATATGAGACAGTCTTGTATTTATATATCTATTTTTAATGTACAACACTTTTATCTACATACATACACAATTCTATTACCTTTTTGGAATTTTTCCTGATATATATTTTTGAATGCACCTTTATGCTGACATATCTGAAAATTCCCAACAACATATAAAACATGTAATTTTCATATTTATCAATGAAAGTTATGATGTTTCATGTGGAAAAAAGTATAAGCAACCACAAGTCAGTCTTGAGATCCTATGTAATGTGAGTTATAAATCTCCCAATAGACCTCACACACTTTTCTTATAGGGTAAAATAAGCCTTGAAGGAAATAGTTTAGAATTACTACTGGTCCTAATGAAGGCAAAGAAGAATGTGCAAGATCCTCCTTGTAAGAATGCGTAGAACTCTTCTCAATGTAGCTATTAGAGCGATTATATAGACTCTTGATATTCCTTTGGCTTTGATGGAAGTGGGTGACCTAAACTTGACACGATTCAACATGGGAACCATAAAAATTCGAAGGTTTTGCATTTAGGTGTGCATTGAATAGCCAATTATTTATAGAGGTTGTAATAATGAGGATTTATAGGGGTAATTATTCATTAATTTCACAGTTAGGCCACAGGATAGGTCACATATTTTCATACTGCCTCACTCCTACAAATTCTACTGAATATAGCTCAATGTTCTTTGGAAAACATGCAGCTCGCAAGGGTAAGTATGTGGTAAACACACCTCTCATAGATGCAATGAATGTAGGTGTGAATTTTATTACTTGGCTACCCAGAAAATAATCCATGGTACCCAGTTTAACCAAATGGCATTCTAGGTTGAATCCTTTGATCAAATAAATCACATTCATGGTTCCAATCATATTGTTACGCTGAATATAGACTATTCTTCCTATGTCTATCATGGAATAAGGAGAAGACCTCCATTCTCCAAAGTGTACAACTACCTCGAGTTCAAAGGACTAGAAATTCTCTACAAGGAAATCAAAATCACAAACATCTCTCACAAAGAGGTCAAGCTGTTTTCTAGAGACTTACTTCCATCTCTTATGAATTGAGACAGTGGAAGTTAGAGAGTCAATCCCAAGCTGCTGGTCAAACAACCTGCAGACAAGGTTATCGGCAACCGCAACCTGGTATCCTCTGTTTGAAAGATGCAAAGCTGTCGCCCATCCAGAGTAACCATACCCTCCTACAACCATTACTTTATTCCCTTTAACTCCCCCTTCCATGGAGGGGGATGTTTTTTTCACTTATTTCTCCTTCATAGAAACAACCGTCAGAGAAAATATGACAACATTTCTTCTATTTAAACAAATATAAACAACATTCACTCTGGAAAGTTGAAGATTTTAAAAAACTTCCATGCAATAGAAATTAACAATCTGAGGAATAGAAAGAAGAATAAGAGGAAATACAAGATTGACATGCTTGATTTTCAAGTTGTGTCTGATTCTGAAATTTTACAGTCAGATAAAAACACTTCTTCAAAAATACTAAATCGAAGGCCTACCTACAGTGGTATGTTAAAGGCTTCTCCACGATCTCGACATTGCTTTAGTGATGCTAAAAAGTATACTAAGAAAACGTGTCCTATAACTGTAAATTTCTTCTTTGCAGGGTTTAATGTTCCAAAAGTAGAAGCACCTTAACTATGCTTAAGTTGTTTTGTTTGTATATTACCATTTTTTTTACCATATTATCTTCTTAAGAAAATAAGCTGTTCAGTTGGACAATATTAATTATTCATTAACTCCCACAATCTAGAAACAGGAAAGCATGAAAACTCCAATGTAATCCAAGTAACAACATTTTTATAACCTATGGCTCTACAAAACAACAAAAGCCACCTAGGAATCTTACCAGTGAAGAAAACACGAAGAAGATTTTTCCTTATTGAAGGCAAATGAGGTCCGCCCACAATCACCTACAAGCAAGAATCCATGTTAACAAAGGAATAGTTTTTTCTCACTGTATTGAAGGAAAATGTGGTCCTCCCAGTGTGCCCACAATCACCTATGAGAAATAATCCATGTTTATAGAGGAATATGTTTTTTTTCAAGGGTTGAAACTATGATGCAAGATGAGGAAGTGGTAGGAAAGGGTTTTGGAAGATGAGAAAATTTTCATAGTAGCGCAAAGCAAGAGGAAAGAAATTTTCCTTACCAGCGTAGCGCAAAATAAAAGAAACATTTGGGAGGGAAAATTAAAATAATAAATATATTAAAATAATAAAATTTAATGTGTAAGTTAAACTATGTATGATTTGTAAAGAAAAATTTAGTCAACATGAAATAAAAAATTGAATGACATATGAATAGAATATTTTCACTTTACAACCATTATTCATTAACAAAAGTTTGACATTGTGGCATTGAAACCATCCATAATGCATGACCTAAAGGCATCCTCGTTGATCATGTGAAAATTTTGAATTGTTATCATCATTTACTCATGAAGAGTTGGCAATGGAAGAATTTTTTGTGGATTCTAGGTCCATGGTAGAAGAGTTGGAGACAAATTCACAATAAATATGGATCTCCATAAGTCTTGATGCAACTATTGGTCTAGAGCTAGATTCACTTTTTCACAAGATATGGGGTTGATACTTTTAAAAATATCACAAGAACCAATCAAGCACTTCCCATGGTTACAAGATGGAGTAATTTTGGGCTCAAGAAACTCATCTATTCATGTCAATAGTCCTTTCCTTTAATGAGCTTGGATGTTCATAGGTAGGATGGTAAAAAACCAAACCTAATACTACTCAAAGAAAATAAGGTTCATTTCAAAAATAAAATTTCACACAAAGAAAGGTTATTTCTCACTTATAACCCACATCTACACCCAAATCCATTACATAATGAATGAAGCTACCACTTATATAAAGGAAGAGACAACATGTATGGTACATTCACTAGTCTTTTATTCCAACCTCTTCATACTAAATAACAAGTCAATAAGGAATTTTCTAACCTCGAATTAGAAACATTCATATTTGATTTTTAAAAAAAAGAAATGAAGAGGTAAGTACACAAAAACATGAAACAAAAAACTAGCTATACTTGTAGTCTTTCATACAAAGAATAGAAATTGCCCACAATGAAGAACACTAGCCTCAAACAATAACATTAATTTTTCTCACCCTTTGAAATTTGTGCCATTTGTGGTCGTGTTAGGGCCTAAATTATACTTTTCAAACAATTTGGTTACACACACACACTTGGGTTTTTTACTTGTAATTTTAATGTTTTAACAAAGGGCTAGTATCAAACATAGAATAAGTCACAAACGAAAATATCCCCATTCTTCATGGTTAATTCATGGTTCCTAGTGACAAATTCATGGTGTGATTAAACCTCCTTCATATTTCCTTACTAAAAAAAACCAAATAACTATAACTTGTTAGCTATTATTTTTTGGATTTGAGGAGTTGCTCTTGCCCAAGTTTGTTCCCTAGTAAACCCTTTCGATAGATTATGATGGTTGTGCATATGACATTGTATGGTTTTGTGTATGCCAGCGACAAGAGCACATGATTGTTGTATGGAAATTTCTTGGTGAGTGTTTTTTCATCTTTTACCTTGAAAGAGTCAAGGTTTCCTCTTTACACACAAATAACATGGTTTCTTCTAAATCAGTGTTAAAAGGTCAACTTGATCTGATTATTGGAAATCAGAGTGACGGAAATTCAGCCATATCTTTGAAAATCGACCTAACTCCTATTGTCTGAGAGATATTGGGGATTACGAGGATCTAATTTTGTGAAGAAAAAGAGGTTAACTTGAATTTATTTGCATAATTAGGGTGTAAATTAATAATTTTTAAATGAAAGTATTCTATCAAATTTAGCTCGATTATTTGAAGTTTCTGCTGGAAAATGCAAACACATACTAAAGTTGATTATGGAAAAAATAGAAGGGGTGCATTAAACTGGAGCTAGGAGAAAATACTTTTTTACTGTGGTTTTCAGTAGCATATAAGATTTGAATTTGGTCTTTGAGAATGGTCCATAATTTTTCAACTCAGCTAGCCTCTACCTTTAATTCTAGATGAAGAAATTTTCCCTAACAGGGAGGGCTTCACGACAACTTTGTTTTGGAATTGATTGTAATAGCTTCCAAGGGAGTTTGGGATGACATGACAATGTTGTGAAACTAGCTCCAAAAATAGAAGAAAAGAGAGATCAACGCCTTAGAAATCGACCACTTCGAGGGGGAAACCTCCAATACATTACATAAATGAAAAATTCGTGGATGATACAAATGACCAAAACCTCCTTCTATATATAGGAGTACATGGGGTCACAATATAATCCTAGCCGACCTAAAAATAATAATGTAAGGGAATAATAATAACAATATTGGGGTTACAGAGGTACAACAATAACAATAAGGGGGCTATACTAATAACAGTAAGGGACTAAACTAGTAATATAGGGACCTAACATGCCCCTCTCCTTAAAAGAAGTGTTTTCCTCAATGCTTAACTCTGGGTGCTTCTGTATAAAATTCTCATCCTCCCATGTATAATCTTCATTGGGTAAGTTCTTCCACTTGACGAGATACTATGAAATTGATCGATTTCGTAGTTGTCGAGTTCTTGTGTCTGTGACCGATTCAGGTTCCAATATGATTTTTCCTTTCTCATCAAGTTCTAGCAATATTTCTTGAAATGGAAGATTTTCACCTATAACCTTGTTCAAGTATGAAACATGGAAAACTAGATGCACTCGCGAAGAAGCAGGAAGCTCCAATTTGTATGCCATAGTACCAGTCTTTTGAAACACCTTGTAAGGACCATAATACTTGGGTGATAATTTATTATCATTCTTAGCTTGCTTGAGGAACATTTTCTTGTATGGTTGTAGCCGTAAAAATACCTAGTCTCCTTCATCAAAACTTCTCTCACTGTGATGTTGATATGCCTATTGTTTCATTCAAATTTGTGTCAAATTTAGGTTATCATTTAAGAGTTGGAGAACTTCTTGTTGATGCTCAATGTGATCTTCCACTGCTTGAACCTTAGAATTTTCTCTTAAATATGATGTGATGGATGGTGGATGATATCCATAAAGTTCCATAAATGAGGTCCCTTTTGCTGCATTATGGAAGGAAGTGTTATACCACCATTCAGCGAGAGGTAACCACTTGACCCATTTTGTTTGTTTATCAGATACAAAACAACGAAGATATCCTTCCAAACATTTATTCACTATCTTAGTTTGAAAATCGGATTGAGGATGATAAGATGAGCTATGAGCTAGTTGAGTACCCAAATAAGAAAATAACTCTGTCCAAAAATTTCCAATAAAAATGGGATCTCTATCACTCAGAATAATATTTGGGTTTCCATGTAACTTTTGAATTGTGTCCATAAATGTAGTAGCAACTGTACTTGCTTTAAATGGATTAGATAATGCACAAAAGTGTGCATACTTGGTAAGTCTATCAACTACCACCTTAATGACACTCTTTCCTTCGGACTTGGGTAAACCTATGATAAAATCCATTGAAATCTCCTACCAACGTTGACTTGGAATGGATAAAGGTTGTAGAAAACCTGGGGTCTTAATTGTCTCAACTTTGTTTTGTTGGCAAACCAAACATTCTGCTACAAACTTTTGAATATCAGATTTAAGGCCATCCCAAAAAAAAATATTTCTTCACCCTGTAGTAAGTTTTTAAAATCTTGAGTGACCTCCTAAAGGAGAAGTGTGCAATTCCAAAAGAATCTTTTGTTTTAGTTGGGAACTCTTACAAAGATATAAGCGATCTTTGTACCATAAGGAATCATTTCTCCAACTAAATGTATCAGATGCACTAGGATCTTGCTGAAAATTTTGAATGAGTGTCCACACTTCTTCGTCCTTCTTCCATTCATCCCTTGCTTTGGTTATCCAATCTAGTTGGATAATAGAAATGTCACAAAGAAATTCTTCCACCTCTTCATTCTTTCTTGAGAGTGCATCTGCGACAACATTTAGCTTCCCTTTTTTGTAGATTATTTCAAAGTCATGACCCAACATCTTTGTGACTCATTTTTGTTGCTCTTTTGAAGATAGTCTTTGTTTCAAAAAGTGTTTAAGACTATCATGATCAATTTTTACCTTGAAGTGTCTTCTCATTAGGTAAGGTCGTCATTTCATTAGTGCATGTAGTATTGCTAACATTTCCTTCTCCTAAATAGCTTTCTGTAAATACTTTCCTTTGATTGGATGACTTTCAAAGCAATGGGTCTTCCTTCTTTCATTAAAACAACACCAATTCCATTTCCTGAGGCATCACATTCCACAATAAAGGTTTTTTGTGAAATATGGCGTAGCTAAGACTAGTGGTAGGCATATTACGTCTTTAATATGTTCAAAGGCCTTAGTTGCTTTAGGAGTCCATGAAAATGCATATTTCTTCAATAATGTTGTTAGAGGTGCTGCTATTCTCCCATAATTCTTAACAAACTTGCGATAATACCCTGTTAACCCGAGAAATCCTCGCAACTGCTTTATGGTTGTGGGGAAATTCCATTCCTTAATGGCTTTAATTTTTTTAGGGTCTACTTTAACACCCTCGTGAGATAAAATATGACCCAGATATTCCACCTCTTGTACTCCAAAGAAACATTTGGATTTTTTTGCATATAATTGTTTCTCCTGCAATAGTTTGAGCACCCTGTCAACATGTTCAACATGATCCTTCCAAGACCTGTTGTAGATTAGTATATCATCAAAAAATACTAGCACAAATTTTCTAAGGAAGGGTTTGAAAATGGAATTCATCAACCCTTGAAATGTAGAAGGTGCATTGGTAAGGCCAAAAGGCATGACCAAAAATTCATAATGACCCTCATGAGTTCGAAATGCTGTTTTTGGAATATCTTCAGTCTTCATTCTAATTTGATGATATCCTGAAGGAAGATCCAACTTGGTAAAATAAATTTCTCCATGTAATTCATCCAATAATTCATCAATCACAGGAATGGGAAATTTATCTCTAATGGTGAGCTTATTGAGCTCCCTATAATCCAGACACATTCGCCATGATCCATCCTTCTTGTGTACCAATACTACAGGAGCAGAGAAAGAACTTTGACTAGGTTGAATTATACCCGCCTCTAATATTTCTGCAATCATACGTTCAATTTCGCTCTTTTGGAAGTAAGGATATCTATAAGGCCTGATGTTTGGAGGAACACTTCCTGGAATCAAATGAATAGCATGATCATGATCACGAATAGGTGGGAGTCCTTTGGGAGTTTCAAACACCTTGGAATGATTGTCCAAGACTTTTTGGAGATCTGCAAAAATATATAATTTTGATGTTGGAACTTCTAGTGAGCATAATTGTGCAATTACTCCTCATTTTTATTTCTTCAGAAGCCTTTTAATGATATTAGAGCTTATTTAATTTCTCATCTTCCCTGCAATACCCCGTAATTCGAATTCCTTTCCTTTTGAAAAAAAATTCAAGAAAAGTTCTTGAAAATTAAAAGTTACCGTCCCCAAAGATTGTAACCATTGTACTCCTAGTACAACTTCAGCGCCTCCCATTGGAATGGAAAGAATTAGACTTTTAAATACATATTACCCCATGGTTAGCTTGATATTATTTCATTTTCTAGAGAAATTTATAGTTCCTCCATTTGCAACCATCACTTGACATTTTGGTGCTGGGTATAGGAAACAATTCAATTCCTTGGCTACCTTACAATGAATAAAATTATGGGTACTACCCGAATCAATCAACACTATTAAATTTTTCTTCTTGATATGTCCTTCTATATTGAGAGTTTGAGGAGTGGTAATTCCTGCCAATGCATTACATTATATGGTCAGACTCATTTATTCCTCTTCTAGGGTTGGTTTCTGGTGTATATCCTCTTCTTTTGAAGATTCTTGTTTATTTTCTTCTTCCTCTTCACAATCTATGTAAAATAATTTCTTCTCAGCACACTTATGACCTTTAGTGTATTTTCTATTAGAACTGTAGCAAAGCCCTTTTGCTATTTTTTCTTCCAATTGTTGTGGTGTCAACCTTGTAGGTTGTGGAATTCTAGGAGTAGGAACACTTCCATCTTTATAGATGTGAGTGGTAGGCTTCCTTGTCGCCATAATTTTACATTCAATTTTTCTTTCCAGCCTAAATGCCTTCTCCAATGATTCAGGTTCCCAAATGCGAACTTCATGTTGGATGTTATCCTTTAAAGTCCCTATGAAGACATCAATCCTATGTTCCTTTGGAATATCAGTTACCCTTATATTCAATTTTTGGAAGTCCTCAATGTGCTCCACCACTGAACCCTTTTGTTTGAGATTTATCAATTGGCTAAAGAAGGTGTTGCTCTTTGTATCCTCATAATGTGCTATAATTTCCTCTGTAAAAATTGACCAAGTGACAATTTTTTTATGGGAGAAAAGCCGTCGATACCATGTATGTTCTAAATGTAAAGTTGCAATGCATACCTTTTGTGTGTTTTGCACATTATTGAGATCAAAATATTTCTCCATCTGTAGTATCCATGTTACGGGATCCTTGCCATCAAACTTGCTCAAATCCATCTTTGGAATATGGTGGTTCTTCCATCCAACATTAGAGTTTATAAAATCACAATTAACCTATATTTTTTTCACATCATGAGTTTATTCTAATATATTTTCGCCATTACGAATCATTTCTTGTATCATCTTTTCAAACCTTCCATGTCTGCTTTTAGATCATTATTCATGTTTTCCATGTTGTCTTTCATTTTTTCTTCCATGTCATCCATATTGGCTTCCACGCCATCCATCTTAGCTTCCTCTCCCTTATTCAAACCATACATATTATTCTTCAAACCATCCATCTTTGCTTCCACACCTTTCTTCAAAACTTACATTTCATTTTTTGTTGCTCTTTTCGAGAGCGAAATTTGGTGCATTTTCTCTTGTAATTTCGATAGATCATGTTGCGATTCTTCATCTTCATGAGTCATAGTAGAGTATTTTGAGGGCTTAATGGGTGTTGAATTATTTTTAGGAGGAATTTTAGAACCTAATACTGAAATATATGCTCAATAGGCCCTTGGAATCACTTCAAGCTGATTTTTTACACAAGACTAATGCAATTCAAAAAAAAAATACACAACTTTTTACTGCTTTTGAGGAGCTCAATATTGAAACTGAATTATCTCTATGATTTCGGATCTTCAATATCTAAAATTTGGCCCTGAGATAGCCCTCTGAATCCTCTTTCGAATGCCATAGGTCTGACTTGATTTGAATTCTTCAAGACAAAGTTATGTCAAATCTCCCACAATGACCTAATTATGGACGAGTTCAGTAGATCGAACTTGTAAAACTTGCCACATGTCACTGTTTCCTCCTTCGGCTCTGAAATTGATAGTCAGGAAACTAAATTTTGTGTACTTGTAGCCACTCTTTACAGAATTCCAATACGATGCTCAGAGAGAGAGAGAGAGAGTTATGAATATTTTCCCACGATCACCTCTTTGCGATGAAATTCGGGAGCCTAAAAAATCCCTAACTTCCATAGCTCCTACCTCCCAAAATAATGCAAATCAATCTCTAAAAATTTTCCATGTCGTTCATCGGGATTTAGGCTTCCCTCTGTGAAAATTTCAGCTTCTGAACCTTCGTCGAAAAAACTTTATAGTGAAAATGTCGCGTGACTTGTTTAGGTTAAATTTAGGAGCCTGAAAAACGCCCTAACCTCCACAAATCATATCTCCGAAAATATTTTGAATGAAACTCTGAAATTTTGCGACGATTTTCCTCAGGATTTCGGCTTTGTGCTCTAAAAATTTCATCTTCTGAAACTTCGTATAAAGAAATTTATAGAGAAAATTCCACGATGACATGTTTGGAGCAGCAAAACCCTAGAATCCAAAGCTCTGATACCAAATGTTGTGAAACCAGCTCCAAAAATAGAAGAAAAGAGAGATCAACGGCTTACAAATTAGCCACTGTGAGGGGGAAACCTCCAATACATTATATAAATGAACAATTTTTGGATGCTACAAATGTCCAAAGCCTCCTTCTATGTATGGGAGTCCATGGGACCATAATATAATCCTAGCCGACCTAACAATAACAATGTGAGAGCACAATAACAACAATATTGGGGTTACAGGGGTACAACAATAACAATAAGGGGGCTATACTAATAAAAATAAGGGACTAAACTAGTAATACATGGACCTAATAAATTCCCTTGGGAAATTCATAAAAACCTCTGAAGCAATGAAGCAAGCACAATATATATCACATGTCTGCATATTTGTATACATGCTACTGATGTGAAAATTCAAATTTTCTCAATTTAATCAAGGAAAAATCAAATTGAGAATTTCTTGCTACATTTTTTAATACCCCCTCTCAACAAGAAAGAGATTATCAACCACCCCTATCTTGAACCTATGGAACTTGAACTTCCCTCTTGACAGATTTTGTCAAAATGTCAGCATATTGTTCCTCTCTCGGAATATAGTGTAGCAACATTATTTGCCTTTGCACACAATCCCATAAATGGTGATACCAGATACCTATATGCTTGGATTGATCATGAAATATAGGATTCTCAGAGAGCTTGATGCAACTCTTATTATCACAGTAGACCACCATTGGATCCTTCATCTGACCAAACAGTCCAACAAGTATCTTTATCATCCATATCGCCTTACATGATGCTTGACTTTCAACGATGTATTGTAATTTTGTTGAGCTGAGCGCCACATATATTTGATTCATGTTGTACCAAGGAAAAAATGCGGACCCAACACTAAAAATTCCACCTGATTTTTGCACCTGCTGTAATGTCAACAACAAACTAAGCAAGCTATATGATTATTAATATTTTATAATGCTTTCAATTAAAACTAACTAAATAGATATATTCATTTTTTTTTTTGACAACAAACTCAATGAACATAATGAGAGTGAGATAAATTATTATTGATATTTTATAATGAATTTTATTAAAACTAACCAAATAGATATATTAATTTTTGTTTTTGACAACAAAACCCAATGAACATAATGAGAGTGAGATAATTGATATTTTATAAATATTTTAATTAAAACTAATCAAATAAGTATATTCCTTTTTGTTTTTAATTATATTTAACATTTTTTTTTATTTAAAAACTATTTCTTTTTTATTTTAAAAGGAACTCATGTCAACTCAAAATTGAGTAAGTAAAGAATTACACATTTTCCTTAGACTAAAGTGTAGAATGAGACAATATCTTTTAGAGTATTGAGGAATTTTGTTTTTTATTTTATTTTATGAAAAAATAACATTCAAAATGATATTAACTTTTTAAATTGATGTCCATGGGGTCCAATATAGATGGTGATGGGGTTCTCTATGAATACACTTCTTGATGTGAAGTCATTGGTTCCATTCCCTGCCTTGTTTTGAGTATTATTATGCCAAGCTTAATTTTTTTTTTAGAAATTGATATATTGTTAGATCTAAGACTTTTGTGATCCATAATTTAGAAAATTTCTTTCAGATTAATCACATTATTAGGATTTGGTCGACATTTCGAACCATCTAATGTGGCTCATCCTCAGGACAAGGTGAAAAAGATAATCGATCTTAATGAATAAATAGTGTGGATGCATCAATGCCCGGATATAGCCATTGAGGACTAGTCATTTTTAGTTGGTTAATAAGTTACTTGGTTATTAGGGAATTAAAATATTAATTGTTGAGATTCTTAAAAAAAATTAAAAAGATTAACATTTTATTAATAAAAAATCATTTATTCAAATCAAAGGGTTAAGAAATTTATTTTTAATATATAAATATATATTTATATGTTAATAATTTAATAAAGATATTACAAGGAAGATAAAAAAAAAACACGGGAACGAAACAAAAAAACCAAACCAAGAACGACTCCAAAATCAGAACAAGAGGGAAGAAATCATCTAGAGAGAGCTGGAGTCCAACTCTTACTCAATTTCCACCCATCATCCCTATTAAGATTCTTAGCATGCCTCTCAATCTCAATAGCTTCCCTAAGCTTCCTATGGTGGGAATGATCAACCTTAACAAAGACTTTGGAATCTTCAATACAAACATGTTGAGACGATTTTTCTGCATGCTCCGCCAGGGCAGAGGTGCGGGATCGATTGTGCCTAATGTCTGCAGCATGCTCTTATATTCTTTTTCTAATGGATTGATTTGTTTCCCCAATATAGGGAGTAAAATAGGAGCAAGGAACCATGTAAAAACATTTTAGGTCCTTAGGCTCAATAGGGTCCTCGACAGATCCGAGAGAGTTTCTAATAGTGCATAGAGGTTTGAATGAAGAGGAGACATTATTTATTTTAAGGACATGGGAAATTTGGTCTGAAGTCCGTTGGATAAATGGGATATGAACTTTGGATATAGGATCTATCAGAGTAGATTTTCCACTTAACCCTTTATAGTCTTTATGAAAAGCCTTTAGGCCTTGGGATCTACTATATCCATTTTTCTCAAACACGTCAAGAAGATGGGATTTCTCCGACTCTAAATGGTTTTCATATGAAATTCTTAGAGCACAGGTAGAAAGAGTGGAAGGAACAACAAATTTCTTAGCAGGAAAATGATGAGAACTAGCATGAAGATATTGTTCAGTGTGAGTTTTCTTGCTAAAAAAATTGGTGGGAAATAGAACCATTATCCTTTCTCGAAAGAAGTATATCCAAGAAGGGCAGGAAGCCATCAACCTCTACTTCCATCGTGAATTTGATGAAATCACACTGGGAACTCAAGTGACTAAGAAACAAATCTAACTTTTTGCGACCATGGGGCCATACGACACAAGTATCATCCATGATCCTTTTCCATTTTCTAGGTCGAAATTGGGTTGAGGCTAAGGCCTTCATTTCAAAATATTCCATAAATAAGTTAGCAACGATAGGGGAAACAGGGGAACCCATAGAAAAGTCATAATGTTTCTCATAGAACTCACCTTGGAAATTGAAAAAAGTCGAGGTGAGACAAAGACCAACTAATTTAGACGTGTCTTGCTCAGAGATCCGCTTAATGACATCAATGGCTTCCTGGATGGGTATTTTGGTGAATAAGGACACAACGTCAAAGCTGACTAATAACTCACCAAGTTTTAACCTAATTCCCTTCAACTCTTTGATCAAGGAAGTTGATTCCTTAACAAAGGAATCGGTGAGACCCACAAGGGGTCTAAGCTTCTGGGCTAATAATTTCGCAGGATGATAAGAGGGACCACCTATTATGATAACAATAGGTCTTAAAGGCGCTCCAGATTTATGAATATTAGGAAGGCCATAAATCCTAGGGGTGATGGGATTGCTCTCGATAAGCTTTCTAGAGAGAGGGTTAAGGGAAGAATCAACCTTAATGGCGACGGCAAGCTCATTAGAACAGATTTAAAGGGATTCTTTTTAAGCTTAATATAACTACCACTATTGGACACATGGTCAATCATTATGTTGACATAATCCATAATGACTATGGCACCACCTTTGTCCGTCTTACCTTGTCCTAAAGATGAACCACATTAGATGGTTTGAAACTTAGAAATCCTAATAATATGATTAATCTGAAATATGTTTTTCTAAATTGATATATTTTTAAAATAATTTTAAGAAACAATATTTATTGTAAAATATTTTTTCAGAAATACATTTATCTAAATTAATATATTTTTAAAGTAATTTTAAAAACCTATATTATTATAAAATATTTTTTCTAAATAATAATTAATTTTAAAATATTTTTTCTGAATAATAATTAATGCAAATCACAATCTTAATTACAATTAAAATTTTAAATAATATTAGTATTAATAATTTTAAATTTTTCAAACATCAAAAATAAATAAATAAAACCTCTACCATCATTGAGTGAAAATATTTAAATTAAAATAAAAGTCGCAGGCCACGCCTATCAATTTTTTTGGGTGTGGTTTCACTAATATAATACGCACATGAGAAAGGTGATAAGAAATATAATTTATATTTTAAAATCATTTTAAAAAATTGCTCAAGGGTAAGGATATTTTCAGCGATCACTTTAATGCAAATTCTATGGGAGGTATTTTCAGCGATCACTTTCTTTGGGAGAGAGACAAAACTTACGGGGAAGGATACAATATTTTGCATTGACTTTCTTGACCGTGACGGTTTTGGGGGGCACAATTTCAGGTGGATGGTTATTTTAGTAGGAAAAAAGTTATTTAAAAAAATGTGGGAGTGTTTTAAATGGATTCAATATAACTTACGAAGCATTTAAAATAGGGAAGTTTTATAATTACTATAATAAATTTAGAAAATTTTCCATTAAATTTTATAAAAAGAATACTAAAAATTTCATTGTTTTGTGAGCAAAAATTCTTCTTTTACACTATGGGTGAGGTGTTTAACTTCTTATAACTTGCTTTCGGAGAGGTAACCGTGTAAGAATTATAAATGGGGTTCTCTAAATATGCTATATTTTAGAATTTGTGGTTGAAATTTGGTTAATTTTTTAGGTTAATCTTAATTTTTTTTATGTTTAAAATAGGTTTTTAACTACATATATAGACTCAACACTAGGATTATAAAGAGTTTACAAGTCAAACTTATGATTCCAAGAAATCACAACTAGCTTCTAGGCAAATTAGACTAGAAAATATGAAGAAAAATCCTTCAAAATATATCACATCTAAATTAAGAAAAAATAATAACTAAATATTTCATTTTTCACTAATCTTAAAAGTGGCCATCAACTAATCATATGGTAAATTTATAATCAAATTAAATAAATGTAAAAACACAATCATAAATTAACTATTAACTAATCATATAGTAAATTTATAATCATATTTAAAAAAAAAAAAAAAAAAAAATTTCATTCTTTCCATTCAATATAAAAAAAATGAGAAATGAGCAATATATTCCACCAAATTCTGATCCGAGCCAATGGAATTGAAAATTGATAGTTGCCATTGGAAGAAAAGACCGACTTATCGGAATTAATTTTCACGCTGCATGCTAAAAAAATTGCACAATACTAACTAGATTAATACTAATTATTAATAAGTTGGAGGGAATTATAGATATCACTGCTTTGACATCATAACATTAGACAAATTAAGAATAACATCATATTCAAAATTAGGTAAGAATCATAGCCTTTAAAAACCATTAAAAAATAATATAAATCTGAATTGATTAAACAAACATAAAAAAAATCATCCGCCTGCAACGATGGATGAAAGTATTCATCAAATGCGAGGCATGAAATTTTCCGGTATTTCCATTAAACTTAGATTCATGAAACAGGTGGCATTAAATACACCGCAATTTACAAATTTCTACAAGTCCGTGCAAAATTAATCAATTTAAAATTCCTAACACGTGAGAAATAGATTTTTTCAATTCTCGGTTCCACCCCCATCCCCATTACCATCGCTGCTGCTGTGCAAGGATTCCGCGTTATTTCTGTGATGGTCTCAGAATTGGATCTTTTCGCCGAATGTGTCGCTCGGCGATTCGTTTCTACTTCGTCTCTCGGCTTTGCTTCTGTGAAATCCATGCGCCCGCTGTCGCTATCAGTCGTAATCATCTGGGAGGTCAGAAACAATAAATCAGAACGTTCGATATCGCTCTTAGTTGACCATGATTCTTAGTTGAAATGGATAGGATTGAAATAGATAGGATTGTGGCTTGCCATTTCACTTACCCAAGTTCAAGTCTGTGGAAAACATGTTTAAAAAAATGAAGTGATGTTGGCTATTACTTATTGGATAAATTTTTTGGTTTTGTTTTTAGAATGATAAATAAAATATTTAAATAATAATAATATATTTCTCTTTTAATAAAAGAAGTGTAATTCATTCAATTTTTAATTTAAATAAAATATTAAAAAAATAATAATATATTTCTTTCTTAATAAAAGAAGAAATGTAATTCATTAATTTTTAATTTAAAAAATTGATATGTGAGATATAAAAAATATTATTAATAATAAAAGTATTAAATATATGTATTAAATACAATATTTTAGTAGATTTAGATAATATTTACAGTTAACAAGGTGCAAAGAGATGCAGAGAGAGTTGCTAAATTGGAATCTTTTTATTTTGGTTTCAAATAATGATTTTTATATTAAATTTTATTATTTTAAAATTTTTATTTTTTTAAATTTTATGCAACTTGAATTAGCCAACCAAAATGACACACTTAAAACATAGCTAAAAAAATATTTTGAGAATTTTCAAAGTTTATATTTTATTTAAAAATAAATAAAATTGTTTCAATGAATCTTTGTCATATGTCTATTGGCCTCATAGTTATGACCCGTGATTGTGGAGAAGTGGAGAAACAGTTCACCATGATAATGTTGTTGATTTGAAAAAACCAATGTTTTTTTGTTTAAAAGAGAGAAAAGGTAGTGTACTTCCCTATAAGAAATGGACAAACAAAAAACTACTTTAAAATAGTGTTGGACACCAGGTCTAATAATCTGTTGAAAAAATTAAAAGATAGTCATCTCTTATGATCTATTGAATAAATGAGAGATGAATACGACACTATGGACATAAGCATAATATAATTGCAATAATGTATCTTATCCTTTGTGAACATTCCAAACACCTCAAAAAATCTAATTGACAATCTCTTATATATTATATAAAAAATAAAATGTATAATATAAAACAATAATTAAAGTTTTATTTAAAATACAAATTAATAAAAATAATATTTTAATTTTTTTGTTTGTTTGCTTGGTAATGTGGGTCCTTACATGACTTCACGACAAACTTATGGTTTGAGAAACCACGATCTAGGGGCATCTAATCCGTCAAATCCATCAAAATCACCCCGGGTGATCGCACCAAGCCTTGTTTTAAAAAATAAAATGTATAATATAAAACAATAATTAATTTTTTATTTAAAATAAAAATTAATAAAAATAATAATTGAAAATATTATTTTAAATTAATAAGTAACACCTTTATATAGTTTTCATCCATTTACCCCTCAACTTAACATTAGCTCTTTAAGAGAGATAAAATTCTAAAACTTGACCAAGATGACAATTGAGCTAATGTGTGCAGTTTCTTTATTACCTAATATTGAAGTCTTGTCTTTTGGCTTTAGTACATAAGCTTGCCAAACATTGTCTAAGTTATAATTATTATCAGGGATTATCTTGATTCTGCACTTTTACACAATACCTTGTATTATTGTTACTTTTAGTCCCATTGACCTATTTTTGTTGTCATTAGACACTAATAATATTTTTTCCATAGCAAACCTTGTGGGGAACCCAAACACTTCCCATTGTAACCATGTTACTTTTGATGATAGTGCTTTGACCGTGTATGATTACAGTGCCTTGACATAGTAAAGCACACAACAGAACTAGCCCAAAAGAAAAGTGAAAATGAAATCCCTTAACCACTACACAAATACAGTAAAGAATCTAAATTTAATATAACAATTATTATTTCAAAACACATTACAAATCTTTCATTTTCGCACTCCTATAGGTATTTCTTTACACCTTCTAAGACAATTGCTTATAACGTTAAGAATCGAGGAATCTAGATTTTCGAGGACCCTGAGCCTTTGGGTCCTCCAACAACCTCTATGAAATTTCCCATCACCCCTACGAAGGCATATGGGGTTAGAAAAGCCTTTAAATCTAAAGTACAAACACCTAAACTCTATGGAGGAAGGACCTTCTGGCCAGAGAAGAAATGAATAGAAAAAAAAAATTTGAAAACCATCTACGTGTGAAACTTGGATAGTTGTGACAAAAATGAAAATCAAGCTCTTTGATTCGCTAGAGGGAACCATTTTGACACACAAGAAACCCGCATAGGTGTGAGGAGACTAAAATAAAGCTGTGAACAATGTTTATACACAGGAAACCCCATACAAAAATGCCTATCTGGATAATAAAACCAAACACTCTTTGAAAAGTTTGGATAAATATCCTCGAGTGGAAAATATTTCTTATTAATTGCCAAGACCTTTTCTTGAATGTTAGTCTCTGATGCATTCTATAAAATAATTTTAAAGAAAATATATCGGGTCCTGAAGACATTAATTCCAATCTTAATGTCAATCTTGAGTATAAAATATTCCTATGTATCACCAAGGGCTATGAAGAAACATGTATTCTACTAAATAATCTTGAATAAAGTATATTTGATCATGTAATGAACACGTTATCTCCAATCCTGCCATGCCCCTATACCTTTGGTGTCTTTCAACCATGCTATAGACGAGTGCGGCACTACCGTACTTTTTCTTTTTCCAAATACTGAAGTATATAGACTACGCCTTTAACAAAACTTTTTAAATATTAATAAAATGTTCTTTCAGTATGTGGAAATAAACATGAACATCATTATAAATCCACAAGTACGGCCATACATACAAGGGAGGGGAAACTCCTTGTTAATAATGAGTCCGCCCGATAAAATGTTTCATCAATATGAAATAATATAAGTCCAATCTAGCAAAAGCCACTTTTGCTCCTTGGCAAGGTAAGTTAACTTTTTGACCAAGCTTCAAGGCTTGTCAACCATCGAACTAGCCTACAACATCATATTTTCACCTTGGGAGTTTTTTGCATAAGTCTGCCCAAGTGTTGTCGGGTCACTCGGGTCACTCGGGTCGGAACTCTAAATCAGTTCAGACCTTCCCTTGAGCTCCTTGTGTGTCCAATCTGCTTCCAAAATGTATGGTTAGATGCGGCCCATCAATACGCACCTGCTGCAACTTTTGGCACTCAATTCTGACCTTCGATGCTCCCGGAATGACCTACAAACTGAAGTTCAGTTCATGCAGACGCCCTGCCCGACTCGACCTCCACTGTAGACGCCCTGTGGAAGTTCCGCACGTCCTGCACGTCTGTCGCTCGACTTGACCTGTGCATTGCCCAACTCGACCCGTCTTGTGGTGCGGATGCCCTACTGAAGATTTCCGCACACCCTGCACGCTATGAACCCAACTCGACCCGCGCTCGTCCTCCACACCGTCATTGTGCTTCTTCCACCAATGAGTTGTTTCTATTTCTCATGGTGCTCCAACGCTTTTCTTGATTGTTGAATGATTTTTCTTGATGAGTTTTCACACCATCTGCACACTCTATTAATATGCATACTAAGTGTGGTGTGGGTCACTCGATGGACCCGAGCCGACTCAACTCCCTCCGTTTTCCTTTGCGTTCGGATCGTGTAATGTCAGCCGCCCAACACCTTGGTGTGTTGGCTTTCCAACTCGATCATAGTGCAATTTATTAGTTATAAACGTCGCATTTCCAACTCTAATATGCTGGCTATGTGCGACGTGATTGTATTGTTGCATGCCCTCGTTCGGCCTTCGCTACACGTCCACGCCTGCACCCACTATGGTGCGACGGTCCGCCCATAATGTCGCACGACTCTTGAAATTTGTCAAACGACCCAGTAGGCACACTCATTGTGTTGAAAACACCTCATGAAGTGTGGGCCTTACATACTCCCCCACTTAAAATATGTCTATCGTCCCCGATAGTGCTATCATCATTACATCATATCGTCACAAAGTATCATCACCCAATATTGTTGCAACATCATCGCATAAACCAGTAAGGTTCATCTCCATGAAATATCTTCTCAATCCATGATCATCAACACATCTGCGACAATCATCACATGTTATACCATTGTGGGAAGTCAATCTCCTCAATAAGGTCACATGCTGCTACAACATGTATCGTCTCAACCCATCATATATCATCAATGTCATGTGAAATTCTGCATCAAGTACTCCAACCAACTCAACACAACAAAAGCTTCCATGTATCCAACATAACTCTGCACACTTCTTGACCCCACAACTTGAACTATTTGGTTGATCAATCTAACCATATGTCCTGATTATGAGAATGTCCATCCTCATACCATGTGTTAGTTATTCCTTCTGCAATTAGTCACATCGATCAACTCGACCAAGAGTCAATCTCATCCCTAATGCCATGTTTTGGGTCCATGAAGTGTATTCATCTCATCCACAACATGTGGTCCATGATGCTAATCCATGTGCTACTTTTATGCCAATATAATATTCCAAATTGTAGATTTTACATTTCTGTGGTAAGAGTTTTGAGTTTCTATGTTCGGAATCTCCACAGTGAACATTTTTTTTGTGTCAACGTTTTGGGTCTAGAACAAGACCCATCATCAGTACAAATGATGTAAAAAAGACAGAGGAGAAAGACATTATAAATCCCAATCAGGCGTGCAGGAAAAAAGGCCGACCAACCCAAAAGTCAAATGATATTTTCATGTTAAATACAAAAATCAATTTTTAAAGCTTTCTAAATTAATGGAGGGTTACTAAAAAACAGAATGTCTTTTAATAAAAACAAGGGAAATAAATGAATCTGAACAAAGAAAACAAAGGGGATAAAAAGGCTATACCTAAAATTAAAGATAAGGATTCAATTTTATATTATTATTAAAGCAACAAATTAGTATAAAACCAAGTATAAGAAAAAAGGGGGGGTGATATAAGAAGAAACCCTAACAAGGTGACTTAAAAAGTTTACTAAAATAACAATAAGAGTGAAGGAAGGGGCCTAAAGGATGATAACTATAAAAAGGAAAGAACATTTTAAAGAAAGAAATCAAAAAAGGTATTAATGTCAATCTTATTTTAATAAATCCTTAGGAATAGTAAATACAGCTATAACTAAAGGTATTTATTAATTTAAGATTGATATTAGTGCAATGAGTATATTAATATAAAGCCACAAATTAATATAAAACCAAGATTTTATTATAATGGAGGTGATTATAAGATGAAACTCTAGCAGGTGACATAAATAGGGAATTGAAAAACAACTCAAGTGAAGGAAAGGGTCCAAAAGAAGCAAAAAAGGGGATTTATTAAAGCTAACATTAAAAAGGGGGGGGGGGGGACCTAGAAAGAAGGAATTCATATAAGGTATTGATTTTATTTTAATAAACCTAAGGAATAGTTAAATATAGCTATTACTAAAGGTAATTTATTATTTTAAGATTGATGTTAATGAATGGAGAATAATACTACCTTATGAGAAGGGGGAAGGATGAAGAAGTCTTAAATGAAAGGTGACGATTATAGATGCGGACTAAAGGGTAAAAATATATCTATAATAAAATATGAAGAGCAGGAGGGCAAGGCCTAACCATTCAAAGTTTGGTAGTGATGAAAAAATCTAGTTAAGAACACAAACTTTAAAGGTTTATGAGGAAAGCCCCCAGGGTTTAAAGGTAAAGAAGATAGGGTAAGAGAAGGAGATTTTAAGGAGAGGAAAGGTCAAGAAGACAATATAAAGGGGACAGTAAGGAGTGTTATAAAGGGAGAGATAGAGTCAAAAAAGTTCACTCTAAGTTCAAAGGAAAGGGAGGACAGCAAACCGCTGGGGAGGGGGAAGGAGGAGGAGTATAAAGGTGCAACCAAGGAAAGGAAGATTTAAGAGTGGGAAAATAAGGGGACCCAATTTCTGCTAACTTCTAAACCTCCATCCCTATTGAGGTTTTCTAGATGTTTGATGATCTCAAGAGCCTCCCGCATGTTCCTTTTGTAATAGTGATTTTCATTGGCTATAACTTTAGCATCCTCTAGGCAGATATGGTGGAGGGTTTTATTCGAGTGATCAGCCAGAGCCGAGGATTTGGTTCTCCCAATTCTGATGTCGGCCCCATGTTCTTTGAGCCTAATCTTGAAATATCTTCCTGTTTCTCCAATGTATCATTTACCGCATGAGAAATTTATACAGTAAACACCTTTATGCTGGAGTGGATCTGGTTTGTCCTTGACATATTTCATTCTTTGCTTGATAGTCATAAGGGGCTTAAACGAGGTCTCAATGTTATTTTTAGTTAGGACTTTGGCTATTTTGTCAGTGACCCCTTGGATGTAAGGGAGGTAGGCTTTAGATTTAAGGTTCTCATCCCGAGCATTTCTTTTTATTCTGGGGTGCAACTGCAGCCTTGACTTTCATAGGTAATGGATTGGTAAGGCATGTGCATTAATGAAAAGATCATAACGAGTATGGGTGGATTGAAATCAAGGCTTGTACCATGAATTATAAATGATAAGCTGTCATGATGTGATATAATAAAGAAAAAGGGAACAAAAACAAAAGCATAAGAAATAATACTTTTAATGCCATTATTCCACTTAAACCATTATGATTGACTTTAAAAATATTCATGCATATAGGTTCAATGGGATGTTAGGACCATAATCTCTCCATAGAAAAGATTATAAGAAGAGGGTATTAAAATAATTATTGATGTAAAATAAAGCTTCAATACCATCAGCAGAGCTTCTGCTCTCCATAGGTGTCCATAGCCTCGACAGAGTTTCTTTTTAACCCTTGAGAACCATGGTCCTCTATGTATAACTGGGGAAATGTCTTATGATGTTCTATAGCGGAGACCAATGTGCTAGCTTGGTGACCAGGTGAGCACATTTCCATTCACTAGGAAGTAGCAAGAGTGGTCAGGCTGACTCGTGATGAGACCTCCTGTTTCCAAGGACTTCATTTGTTCATGCATCTATTGGATCATATCCCTGGTGTGGTGGCCATAGTGGGAATGCCATTTCACTTCTTCCTTATGATCATGGTAGGATGGCTTGTGATGATACCCCCTATCCTCCCTCTATTGAAAATCATAAAATCATTAGTAAATGTACATATATTTTTTATCTCCTTTTATTTTATACTGTTTTTATTTTTTAATCCCTATTTTATACATAGAGGGTGGCTCATCACTCCTTAAGAGTAGGGATGGCGGAAAAAGTTTGACATATCAATATAAAATAATAATCTACCCATAATCTTATTAATAATATATAGAGAGAGTTATATAGACAAGGGAGAACCAACATGATACAGATAATCAATCAGTTTAATTTATAGTGGAAATGAAGACAGTAAAGTGAGAGAGATAACTGTGTCTTTTTATTTTTATGGATCATCACAGAGAAATCTTGTTAAAGATGATAATATTCACGATATTTTCCTGTTCCACTATACCTCCATACATATTGTACTTTTCATGTCATTAAGAGGATCATACAAAGTGAAACAGGGGTGGTTGAGGGATAAAAATAGGATGTTCTTCAAAAATATTTACAAAGTGTTCTTTGAAAGACAATGGAAAAAGAAACATTCAGAAAAAATGTTGTTCCTTAAAGGGTGTTCAAGACCTAATATAAGGAGCAGTAAAGCAAGCTATATTTGAAATTTTTGTTTTCCATAGAGGGAACAACGGTTTTCCCAATAGGGAACAACAAAACAAAATTCACATGAAAAATTGTTGTTGTAGGGGGACTGACAGAAATTCACACAAAAATTGTTGTTCCTTATAAGGAACAACAGTTGTTCCCTGTAGGGAACAAAAAAGAAAAATTCACAAAAAATTTGATGTTCCTTATAGGGAAAAATAGTTGTTCCCTGTAGGGAACAACAAAGAAAAATTCATACAAAATTTCTTGTTCCTTATAGGGAACAACAAAGAAAAATATATACGAAAATTGTTGTTCCTTAGAGGGAACATCAGATGTTCCCTGTAGGGAACAGCAAAGAAAATAGATACAAAAATTGTTTTTCCTTAGAGGGAACATCAACTGTTCCCTACAGGGAATAGCAAAGAAAATAGATACAAAAATTGTTGTTCCTTATAGGGAACAACAACTGTTCCCTATAGGGAACATCGAAGAAAATAGAGGAAAGAATCAAAACTAACATACAATCAAATCCAATCAAAAATAAAAAGGAAAACTTATGTACAAGTTTTGAGAAAAAGTATATTCCTTCATTGAACTGGTGCTGTGGAAGGGTTTCCTTCCTCAGCAAGAATTTGTATAGTGGAATCTTCCTGTAGCTATTGGAAAAAGGACTCCCTGGTAAGCGGTTTGTGATAGATGCATACTCGATGTCCATTTCCTTTAAAAGAGTAGCCAGACCCATCAATGGTGGCTAATGTGAAGGTGCCATTATCATGCGCCTTTTGTATCTCATAGGGGCCTAACCATCTGGTCTGGAGTTTTCCTGGGAAATCCTGGAACCTAGAATCATACAGAAGTGCCCAATAACCTTCTTGGAATGTCTTCTTCTTGATAAGGGCATCATGCCATTTCTCTCTTTGTTGTTGGATTAGTGCAGTATGTTGAAGAGCTGATAGGAAGATTTCATCCAATTCATTGATTTGATGTAGTCTGTTAATCTGTGCTTCATTCAGATCCAAGCCTACTTCTTGAGCTATCCTCAATGTATGAATTTCAAATTCTATTGGGAAGATGGGCTCTTTGCCAAACACTAGCTGATATGGGGAATATCCCGTGGTATTTCTCCATGTCATGCGGTATGCCCGCAGGGCTTCTGGAAATCAGGTAGCCCAGTCACGTCTATGTGATGCGACTGTTTTTGTGAGTATTGCCTCGATTACTTTATTGGTGCTTTCTACTTGGACATTTTCCTACAGGTGGTATGGAGTTGTGATTCTGTGCAAGATATGGTGATTTTTTAATGTCGTGGCAATATTATGGCCTATAAATTATGGCCCTCCATCTGTGATTATTTCTCTAGGCAAGCCATATCGCACGAAAAATTGGAAAAGAAAGTGAATTACCGAGTCCTTCGTTGCCCTTGGTAACGCTTCTGCCTCCACCCATTTAGTCACATACTCTGTTGCAACTAATATATATTTATTTTGATTAGATAATGGGTTTATTGGACCAATGAAATCTAACGCCCATCGCTCAAAAGGCTCGATGACTAACTGCAGATGCAAGGGCATCTCATCAGACTGCCCAGGGTATCCCATTCATTGGCAACTATCACATGCCTGGACAAACTTCTTGGCATATTTAAAAATGGTGTGCCAATAATGGCCTGTATGTAAGACTTTGTGACCAGTCCTGTGGTCTGCAAAATTTCCACCACAAGGCCCATTGTGGCAGGCTTTCAGGATGTCGAAGATTTCATCTTCTCTAACACATCTTCGAATGTGCATATCGGCCCTTGTATGAAATAAATAACCTCTGATCTAGGAGAACCGCGTGCTACGCTGTACTATTTGTTTTCTTTCATTAGGCGTCAGGTGTTTGGGTAACTTACCCACTGCTAAGTAGTTTGCGACATCTGCGTACCATGGTGTTTTCAAGGTTACCGCAAATAAGTGTTCATCAGGGAACCGGTCTTCTACTATTGTTGAGTCAACTGTCTTTGGCATACGTGAAAGGAAGTCTGCTACTGGATTTTCCTTTCCTGGTCAATCTTTGATTGTTATGTCGAATGCTTGCAAAAGAATCAACCATCTTGTCACTCTTCCATTTGTCTTAGGTTTATTAGCTAGATATTTAATAGCAGAGTGATCCGTATACAAAACCACAGGGTATCCTATTATATAATGTCTAAATTTATTAATAGCATAGATTACAGCCAGAAATTCCTTTTTGGTCACAGTGTAGTTCAATTTAGCAGGAGATAGGTTTTTGCTGATGTAGTATATCGCATATGGCTTCTTATCTTCCTCTTGGCTGAGAACTGCTCCAATAGCCGTGTCTGATGCGTCAGATGAGATCTGAAATGGAAAATCCCAATTTGGGCCCCTTAGCACTGGGGCTTTTGATACAAGCCATTTTAAATCTTCAAAAGCACTGTCACATTTGTCAGTCCAAATAAAATCAATATTTCTTGTTAATGCATATAAGGGTGCAGAAATTCGAGAAAAATTCTTTATAAATCTCCTATAATATCGAGAAAATCCCAAGAAACTGCGTACCTCAGTTTGTGTGGAAGGGGTAGGTATTAAAATAATTATTTGAATTTTTGCTGGATCTACCTGGATTCCAGCTGCCGAGATATAATGGCCCAGGATGAGGCCCTCAGTCATCATCGTGTGGCATTTTTCATGGCTTAAACAGAGCTTGGTATCAATGCATCGTTTCATAACTTTCTCTAGCATTTGTAATGCTGGCTCGAAGTCATCTCCGTAAGGTGTAAAGTCATCCATGTACACCTCGAGCCCTTCGTTTATCAGATCTGAAAAAATGTTGAGTATAGCACTATGCAATGTAGCAGGTGCATTGCACGGTCCAAAAGGTAAGACCTTGTAAGCAAAGGTTCCCCATGGGCAGGTAAAGGTAGTTTTATCCTAGTCTTCAAGGGCAATTTGAATTTGGTTATAGCCGCTGAAGCCGTCTAGGAAATAAAATAATTTTTTTCCTGCCAATGTGTCCAAGACCCAGTCAATGAATGGAAGGGGAAAGTGATATTTTTGGGTTTCTTTATTAAGCTCTCTATAGTTAACACATATATGCCACTTTCCATTCTTTTTAGGAACTATTACTAATGGGGAGACCCATTTTCTATCGGATATAGGATAGATGAAATTCACATCCAACAGTTTTTTTAGTTCATCTTTCACAATATCTTTAAGATGAGGGTTTAACCTCCATTGAGGTTGTCTAATGGGCCTTGCATCCTTCTCTATATAGATATGGTGCATGCATAGCTGGGGATCAATCCCTTTCATGTCCGAGTAATCCCAAGCGAAGGCTTATTTATATTTTCTCAAAATTTGGACAAGCCTTTGCGCCTGGTCCTCAGTTAGGTTTTATTGATATTTAAGGTTTTCCCTAGCTCAATTTATATGGTTTTGCTATAATAAACAAAAGTTGTTGGGATTGATTGGTCGCTAAAATATTTTAAGGGATCCTCTTCAATTTCGTTATCCAGGGCTGCTTCGATCATGTGACATTTTGGATGAGATACGACATCTGGTTGGTTAATATAAGTGTTAATGATGTCATCTTTTGTTTGAACCTTGAATTCAAGAGCATCCTCTATGGTTAGTGGTGATCTAATGTTTTCAGTTAAATATGATACAGGTTGTTTCCTCGTTTTTATTATTGTTAGACTTGGTTGAGCTGGAGGATATAAGGCTAAATTCTTCACATCTTTTCCTCTTGCTATAGTCATGCTTCCTGTCCGACAGCTTATGTAAGCATCTATGGTTGCTAGCCAAGGTCCTCCTAGAATTAAGGGATGTCCATCTAGTCAGTTTCTAGGATTGATGATTAGAAAATCTGCTGGGTATTCCCAAGAATCTACAGACACCATTACATCCTGTAATGTCCCCTTTGGTTTTACAATTGATCAGTCAGCAAGTTCCAAGAGGGTCGTGGTTGGGTCCAAGGATGTAATGCCAAGCTTTTGACAAGTTTTTTTTGTGAGAATATTGATTGCTGCTCCTAGGTCAACTAACGCATTGGGAAAGGAGCACCTGTTTATTTGCACTGTGACTATAGGGTTTCTCGGGTCTTCATATTTTATTGGTGTTTCTCTACTTGATAATAAATCAGACAAAGTACCGACGACATGGATAGTTGGAGTTTTTTTTGTTTTCCTCTTTGGATTTTTCATACATAATTCCTTGACAGTTTTCACATAAATTGGAATGTCCTGAATAGCCTGGAGGAGAGGTATTTTTACACACAAATTTTTCAATTCTCCCAGAAGATCAAAATTTGGATATTCGATTGAGCGGGGTATAATTAATCTTTCTGGGAATGGTGGAGAAGAGGTAATAGCTTGATCATGAGTTTTCTGTTTAGCTGGATTCTCCACTTGTGGTGCTTCTTCTATAGGTAACAGATTTTCACTTTGTATATTTGTATCCCCCTCTGACTCTATTATCCTCCCAGACCTTAATTGCAGCTCATTACACTCCCTTAACTCAGTTTCTAGCTCGGGTCCTTCAATAATTTGCACATATTGGATCGGTCTATTGTTGGGGTTCGGGTTGGGCTAGGCTGGAAGCTATGGTTGTAGGTTGGTATGAGGGTTCTGTTGCAATGTGTAGGGTGTTGGCAATGTAGGTTGAGGTAGGGGGATTTTTCCTGCTAGCTAATTTGTAGGTCATTTCCAACTTGACTGCCAACTCTGGTTTTGTGACGTAGAGGATGGCCATTGGAATGGATATGTGGGATGGAAAAAATGGTAGAAAACAAGGAAAATTTGGCCAACTATTATTTTGGATTGATTGGTTGGACCAAGGTGGCATAGAGAATGGTTGTTGTGACCAATTGGGAAAAGGTGTCTAGTTTTTCCACATAGCTCCTGTGTATTTTTGAGCATTATATTACGAGGGCTTAAAGGAAGAAGATGGGTCGGTTGGCGTACCTGTTTGTCGTGGTTGCGATTGGCAATGCTGATTTAGCAGGTAGACTAGTTCTGTTTCTTCTTCTGCCTCTTTATATACTGCTTTTAACCCTGTAAGTGATGGGAAACTTTCTGTGGCATGATATTTAGTACATATGGCATAGGTTTGTACCATATCCAGCAGACACTCTTTGTGACTATGCTTCTTTCTGCATCTCGGGAAAAATATCACCAGGTTCTGTTCTTCTTATGCCTGCTTCTGCTTGACCTGCATGATGTCTAATTGCATCGTCAAAGTTCCCAAGATATCTGTTTTGAAATCCTCTAGCAGATTTCCAATTTATGTTCGAGTAATGGTTCCACCAGAGATTTTACTGTCCCTGGTGGTCATATCGCATTCTCCTGATTTCAATCTCGTACTGCCCCTTGAGCACCTGATACACAATTTAATAATATTAGCATAATCTTCTTGATATATATCACCTTTACCCATAATATTTAATGTCTCTATCCATTGTTCTTTCATCCCTTTAATCAGTGTAGTTTTCAGCACATTATCAGGCAGGGTAGATTTACATAGGGGGATCTTTGGAGGTTATATTGGAAGCACTCTACATACTCTTCCAATGTTTCACTGGGTCTAGCTACCATTTGGAATATTTCGTCTTTCAACTCCCTAGATCTGCAATAATCCTAATATTTTTTAAGGAAGGCATTTTTCATTTGATCCCAATCATTTATTGTTCCCCCACCGAACCCCATGAACCAATGCAAGGTTGCGCCTTTTAATGTAGAGGTAAACAGATTTAGTTTTTGGGGGTCGGTGGTATAATCATAACCCCGACATAATACATCAAATTCAAACAGAAATGCATCTGGATCCTCTGATGTGAGCCCATGAAAGGTGGGAATATTTTGTAAAGGGATAGCTTTCATAGGCGCGTTCGCATATGTGTCAACGATGGGGTACTACAATATGGAAGTTTGGGGTGCTTGTGGATTGTTAGCCATTTGATCAAATATATGCCAGTATCCTTCTGGGATTTCTGGAGTTGGGGAGTTATCCCTAGGGTGTCCCAAAAGGGTGGAAATAATCTTAACAACACTCCCTTTATCTGGGATACTGGGTATTCCTTGCTCAATTACTACCTGAGCGGATCTTTGTTCTTCCCCTGTTTCTCCTCCTCCAAAGGTGGAAATAATATTAACAACACTCCCTCTGTCTAGGATACTGAGTGTTCCTTGCTAGATTACTACCTGAGGGGATCTTGGTTCTTCCCCTGTTTCTCCTCCTCCTTCACGAATATTACAAGAATTCCCTTCTTGTGAGGAAATTGGGCACGAATTTTCAATTTCTTGTAAACTCTGCTTAGTTCCTATAGTTTTGTTGTGGACCTCAGCGTAGGCTACAGATAGTGAGCCTGTGGCCTGAAGGGAGACAGTAGGTTGTCTAGAAGCAACGTTTCAAGGACCTACTGATGACTGAGATTCAAATTTCTTTAAGATTTTGTCTATGAAAGTTGATTGTCCAAGGGTCACTGGTCCCTTAGATTTTTTAGGTTTGGGTAGTGGAATTGGATTGATTTATGGTCTTTTCTTCTTAGTCATTCATACAAACAATTCAAATGTTTATCTCTACCCTAAATTTCTAACAACTCTGTTGGAAAGCGGGCGAGGGAGCAAGCATTTTGCATACTCCGTACGCAGGTTCTTACCTTCCGTTTTTAATACCCAGTCTCTCTCAACACGAAACTATCAGATATACATCACTCTTCGTAAATGGATTACACTCTCCCCGGCAACGGCGCCAAAATGTTCGGTGATAAAAGGTGCTTTTTAAACTCCTAATTATCCTCACATTAATTATCAATCCGTGCAAGTCCTTCTATTTCAAGAGTGTACACAGTATGTGGCTGCTATTTAAATCAGAGAGTAATGTTTCATAGATTTCAGTATAGATATTTTAATACAAGAGTAAATAGATGTAGCAAGTAAATTCTAATTACAATTAAACGAAAACTAAATCCTCTAATGAAATCAAATCCTATAGCATTTCAAGTAACAACAATATCAGTGAAGAGTACAGTAGTGATAACTCTTCTCTTGAAAACTAATTGAATCTAAATCAAATGCATTCTTCAGTAAAACAAAAATGATATCAATATGAGAGCCTAACAGCAGTAGTTAATACTCGTTACAATTGATCACATTGAGCAGAATATTTATCTAAGAAACTCAATCTAAAAGTGGAAGTAAACTAAATAGATAACAATACTGTAAATATTACAAAACAGAACTATTCGGTTAACACAAGAAAATAATGAACAACAAATGAAATAAAATCACAAAAAGTGATAATACTATCAAACCATCACACTTGCGATAATTGGAAATGTATGATATAGATAAAGCAGTGAATTCCACCGGAAGTCGGGCCCTTAGCCACCAGTAGGCACTGCTAGATTACTTCAGATGATGCGAATGAAAACAACAACTTTAATTAATCATCGAACTTGAGTAGCATTACAATGTTATTTCGTTCTTCAACTATATAGTCTGCAATTAAGCTTACAATTTTGAAAAACAACCAACATCCCCTTCTTCCTACAATCGTTTCCTTTTATAGTCAGAAATGGTAAAAAGTGAATAGTAAATGCAATCCCTCAGGATCGGGTTTCACAACCAATTTCTATCTTTAAGACATCTCCTCTATTCCGCGCTGATCCCTCTGATTCGTTCTTAGCCTTGTCTGCAACTAACTCATTCCTTTCTTTGCTTGTCGGATTTGGCTGTGCCAACAGCAGGGAAAAACAATCGTTCCTTTTCCATTTTCCTGCATGAAGAAGGGTAAACGTTAGTTAAATCACAACTGCAATCGTTCCTCATTTCTTACCATAATTCCTTAATATATTAGCACATTAAGACATGAAAAAGATAAGAATTAAGGATAACGAAGATGAACTTACTAGAAAATACATACCCATTTCGCAACCCAACACATTAGAGAATTCAACGAGTAGACTATTAGCCAACGATGATAGAGTTGGAAGGTAAATTTACTATCTCAATGTTTCCATTTTGGTAGACCCGGTGCAAGTATAAGTTATGTTGTGAAAATGGTGATTATGAAATTAAAAGGTTGTAAATTCAAAATTCCTTGAGTACAAATTTTGTTAGCCACGGAAGCAAAAGAAAATTAAGCTATCGAAATTATAAAGCTGTACATTGTAAATTGAAGACCCGGCGATTAAATGTGGACCTAAACATACTTCCATTAGGGTCTTATGATGATTTTCTAGGTATGGGTTGGCTAGAAAAACATTGGACACTAGTGGAATACAAAGAAAAAGATGATTTATTACAGAATGAAAGATGGAACACGTAAGGAGATTCGGGGAATCAAGAAGCTGCTAAAGTATGTATTATTACAACATCCAAAATGAATAAGTATATGAGAAGGGGATGTCGAGATTTATGCTTTATCCGGGTGAGATATGATTATTCCAAGGAGAAGTCCCCTATGATAGAGAACATACCGGTGGTACAAGATTTCATGGATGTCTTCTGGACGAAATACCGGATTACCACGAAAGGATATTGACTTTACCATTGAATTAATGCTAGGAGAATCACCTGTTTCAAGGTCTCCTTATAGAATGAGTGTTCCACGATTAAAGCTGAATTAAAAATGCGGTTAAAGAGGCATTTCTTGGACAAAGGATACATCCATCAAGTGTGTCCCCTTGGGAGAACTAGTGCTATTCATGAAGAATAAGGACGAAACCGTACGGTCACGCATGGACTATAAAGACATCTCAGCAAGTTAACGATGAAAAATAAATATCCTTTACCAAGGATTGATGGTCTGTTTGATCGGGTGAAGAGGGCCACGGTATTCTCAAAAATAGATTAAGATACGGATATCACTAGATGCGCATCGAGGATAGAACGATTTCTGAATTTCTTTCGATGCAGTACGGACATTATGAGTTTGTGGTGTTACCCTTTGGGTTATAAAATACAGTGACATTTATGATTAATGCATAGGTATATTCAATCCTTTCTTGGATAAATTTGTACTCATTATTCATTGAACATATTTTAATTTATTCTGAAGACAGAAGAACATAGAGAACATCTAAGGATTGTCTTGGAAATGTTAAGAAAACACCATTTATCGCTAAGTTCGGAAAATGTGATTTCTTCAAAACATAAATCGATGTAGGCCATGTTATTTCATCGGAAGGGATTGTTGTTGATCTAGAGAAAATAAAGAAATTCATGGAATGGCTTGGGTACCTAGAATGTGAGATATTCGATCCTTTATGAGATTAGTGCATACTATGAATATTTATTGAAGGATTTTCAGGAATTTCTTTTTTCCAATTACCTCCTTGTAGAGAAAAGGAAAAGTCTTTAAGTGGACTACTAAGTGCTACAGAAGCAGGTTTTAAGAGGTTGAAGAAGCTATTGACCACTACACCGGTGTTGAGGGTATCGACCTAGCAAATGAAAGTGTGAACTTTTTACGGACGCTTGTAAATGGAGTTGGGGTAGTTTTATCTCGGGAAAGAAAGTAGTGGCTTATGTTTCCAAGAAATTTTAAGGGGCATGAACAAGATATTATCCTATGATCTAGGGTTAACGGGGAAATAGTACATGCACTTTCTAGGTATGGAGTCACTCTTTGTGGGTAAGAAGTTTGTACTAAAGATGGATCATAGCAGCCTAACTTGATTATTTCAATTAAGCTTATTTAAACTCCCGATAGGCAAAAGGGAATGCCTTCCTATGTGAGTTTGATATGGACATCCAACATGTGAAGGGTAAGAGAAAACTGGGTGGGTGATGCTGAAAATGAAAAGTTTGCATTGTGTTTATGAGCTACTATAATCGGCTTGAATGCAAATTCTTGGATCGAGTAAAAGATGAAGCACAAAAGGATCTTGAATATCGATTCGTATGGTAGAAAATGGAAGAGGCGAGAAATCAAGGAAACAATTTTGAATATGGGTTAATAAAGAAAAATTCTAACCTTTAGAGAAGTTATATGTGCCAAACGGTGTGGACCTAAAAGGAGATAATGAATGAATATCATCGGAAGTAACTACGGGACACCTAGAGGATACCAAAATATGTTATTGCCTATTAGGAAAATATATTTTACGGCTTGGTATGCGTAGAAACATTCTTGAAGATTTCAAAAATATGTTTGGAGTGTCAACGAGGTAAAGGTGGAGCATCGACATCCCATGGGATTGTTGCGGCCCATACTAGTACACCGAATGGAAGTGGGAGGTCATATCCCTGAACTGCATTGGGTTTACCGTGGTCAAAGAGGGCATAATGACTCCATCGACGGTGGTAATCGGCAGTTGAGTAAATACGCATTTTATACTGTCTCTTGTCTACTTATAGGCTTGTACATATGTGATATTTTCATGAGAGAAATATTCGAGATTACCGGCATTCCAAAAAGCTGTTATTTTGGACAAAGATGTTAAGTTTACTTCAGCATTTTGGAAAACTTTGTTTACGAATGCAGGGACCCAAAATAAACTTTGCTTTGTTTATCATCCCCGAACGGATAATTCGAAACGGATCGGGTAAGCCAAGTTTTGGAAAGTTGCACATGTACGTGATGCGACAGCCAACTAAATGGGAAGACTATTTGCATGCAGTTTGAATTTTCTTACAAAAATGGTTATCGGGAGTCCCTTAAGATGAGTCCTTTCGAAGCTCTATATGGGAGGCAATGTCACACCCATAAATTGGAAGTAGCCCGAAACAAAACTAATTTTGGGACGAAATGCTAAGTGAAATGGAGTCGAGTAAAGAAGATCGGACAAAATTTGAAAATTTGCATAAGATCGGCAGAAGATATATGCAAATAAGAAGAGGACTTATCGAGATTTCAAAGTGGGTGATCATATGTATGTGAGGATCAAACCCAAGAATAGTACCTTTGAGGTGGGCCTCTTGTACCAGGATTAGCTCCCGGTGCTGTGGACCTTGAAAATTTTGGAAAGGGTAGGACTGTGGCATATTAGTTGGCTTTACCCGGCCACATTTGGGTACACAATGTGTTTCATGTGTCCTTGTTAAAGCGATATGTGCATGATCGTATGTAATTCATTTCTATAATATTAATGTGGGATAACATTAGGAAATCTTTTGACACGAAGCATGAATTCTTTATGAAAATTTGACATGGAACTTTTCTATTCGCATGTAAAGGTTTGGACAATGAGTTTTGGTTAAGTCTCAACGCATACTAGACGAGGAGAGAAATTATACTCACGAAAGCGAGTCATCACCCAGTTAAAGTGCGGTGGAAGCACTTCAACCCCGAATGAGGCTACTTCGAATACGAGGAATTGTGTACAAGACTTACCCAGGAGCTATTTCTGAAGTGGAGTGAAACACTAAGGATGGTGTTACTTCCGGAGGGGGGAAGTTGGGGCAATTTGCATTATTATTAACTAGTTGTTAACTAGTTAAATGACATTTTATTATTCTTAAACCGAAAATACTAAGACACATAATGTATTTGGAAAAAAGTTTATTTTTCTTTATTGTTATTGTGAAAAATAAAATTGGTTATGGCAAGTGGTTCCATAAAAAAATAAAAGAGGTGATGGTAAATGTTTTCCAGGGCGAAAGGTGGTTGGACGATTTAATGAACGATTTTGCTCCTCTCCCCAGGGATAAGAGACTAATCCCGGTGAGGAATGGGGGCTACGTTTAGGGACGAGGGATACGAGTGGGGAAAATTTTCACACGAGACGTGAAAACCGGTGGAAATCACCCCGGCCAAGTCTCGCAATTTTACGGTATTGATTGGACTTGGGGTCACGGGGTCACAACACAAACTACGTTGTCAACCTATACCTCTTCGGGAGTGGAGCACGGGGAAGGCGAGAGGAGGATGCAATTTCCTCTCTTGAAGGTTGTGTGGACACGAACAACCAAATACACTTTAAGATAAGTGACTATTTGTTTTCTTAGAATTATTTAGATAGAAATATTGTTTTCAAGTTATTTGTACACGGAGTTAAGTGTTATTAATTTCGGAGAAAGCTATTTTTCTTTTGGAACATTTTCTTTCCTATTAGAAAGGGACAAGTTAGAGTGAGCACGTCATCATGAATGCATTAAAAATATTAATAAAACATTGATTGAACTGCAGTGAATAACTAATGAAAGTTATATGCACGAATCGATTTTGACTAAAGCTATTTGAAAGTTGTGAACAAATGATTATGATAATTAATTCGTGTGTCGGTCTAGTGAGAAACGTAACATTGGGGGAATTGGAAATGTTTGCACTCATACCTATTCAGTTATTAACACATACATATTAATGAATAATTGTATATACTTTTATGCATGACGACATTGTATGCATAACAAAATTTTATCACATTAACCACAAAAAAGATTACGTAAAAATATGTGCTTGAGAAATGCATATTTACGATTAACAATGTTCTTATTGTAAGCATGAGTAGCTTAATGGAAACGAAAATTTGTGAAAATAAAACATTGAAAACATGGCAATATGGATTGCAACGGTAAACGTTAAAGTATCATGTTTTAATGTACGACACATGTATGTTACTTCCGGGGGAAGTTATGTGGCTATTAAACTAACTAGTATTAGCTAGTTCAAGACAATTTATTTAATTCTCTTTTATTTGACAAGAGAAACTTAAATAAATCCTTTACATTGATAAAACACGTTATTTAATTTACGCAAGAAATTAATTAATGAAAGAAAATCTTTCCAAGCTTATGGTAAAAATGTTTCCAAGAATAGGAAGTGGTTGAGAGTTGGAAAGACAATTACCTACTCCTGCGAGGATCATTTGGATCCCGAGGAGGAGTAGGCGTTGTGGTGGTAAAGGGAGTATTTTCATTTGTGTGGTTGGGACAGTAGAAAATAGCTTACGACAACCCTTGTAAAGCCAAAAACAATAAGGCCCCCTTATTTGGAATGCAGAGGTGGACCGGAATGTCCCCGAATTTCTCTTCAGGGATTTTCTAAGTGTGGCTAAGTTGTGTCTTGATGTCACAGTAGGAAGAATCCCTGCTGATGACATGATAGCATCCAGGTCCACAGACTGGGGATAGAAGTGGAGGCCAATAATAGCCTCACTTGATGGTTGAAGGACCACGGTTTGAAAGACTAAATTTCCAGATAAGAATAAAGAAGACTTTTTAGTGTGGAAATATTGATTGTACGGATATGAAAAAAATAAAAATAAAAATGGATTTGATCATGGATTAGGAGAGGTATTTTGTTTACCATTATGGTTCTCATAGTGGAACAAGTGAAGTAAAAGTTGTGTTATATTAAAATGAATTATTGAATGTATAAGTTCATTTATATTATTACTACTTTGTTTGGATGTCTTAATGATGTTAGGATATGACCATGGTGCATTGATTGGCCATTGGTATGATTAGAGAGCCTAAATGCTCTCTGAGTACTTTTTAAGTGCGCCTTGGATGTCTTTAAACGGGGAGCTAAGACGGTGTGCACGTGATGCATTTATGAGAGGGTTGGTTCTCTGCGAGTACTTATGAAAGTACTTTGATTGAAATATCTCTTTATATTGCAATATTGTTTGATAGTTGCAAATATTTTCATTTTGAAAACTATGTGACTAATATGATTGAATCGTTAGTCATACATTACGGGCGTTGATAGTTGTTCAACCATTCTTTCCAGAAAACACTACAAAACCATTCTTCCAATAGTAATTGGTTGGTAAGATCATATAGATATTTTTCCATACTTTTGTGAATTAAGATAAGGGATAGTAGTAGAAATGGAAATGAAATTTTCTTTGTGCTATAATAATATATGAGTATGGATAAAAACATTATTTTAAAAAATGACATTTAAGGAAACGAGAGTGTTTCGACGAAGGGAAAGGACTCCTTTTGGATTGCTTATATTATTATATCATGAGTATAAGTTTAATTTCGGTGAGAGAAGCACACGGGGCCGGTGTTCTCTTAAGGGGAGTATGTAACACCCACGTAAACCATTACGATTTATAGTTTTACGATGTTTTACGAGGCAAGTTGATATCAAGAAAATCAAGAAACTGTTTTATGTAAAACGGATTCTTTATAACGACTTTGGTATTCTCTATTCATAAAAGAACTCGGGAGTAATATCTGGAGGGGAGACAGTCATACATTTTTATTATTTATTCATGAGTATCTCTGCCTCTGCAACCTTTCGTATATAAATAATTTTGTCGACAGAGCTTCCTTGCTCAATGGTGGTAGTGAAGTGAAGTCCTCGTCGAGAGCTGCCAGAAATCTTTTCGAGTTGTGACAGCGTTTTCGTTTATTGTGTCAGAATATAACAGGTAATCCAACTATTTTTTTCTGTTATGGCATATCTAGGAATGAAATCATCAGGCTCTAGCAATTCACTAGTCTTTTTCTGTTGAACGAAGCTTCACATATTGCAAGCTTTAAAGAACAGTTAACTTTTATAATAGCAGCATGGCGTATTCTTTCTCTTTGCCATAAATGTTGCAGTTTACACTAACAGAAATGCACCAACGAGTATTTTCACCATGAAATTCTGTTATTGAGGCCATTGTAAGGTTTTCTTTTGATGTAGGAATAATCAGTACTGTGCCATCTATGTTTTAGTTCTTGTGTAAACTTCCAAGGCAAGAAATCTTAGTCTTTGTCGTCTAAGTATGGAATTCAGTGTTCTTGGCTTACGCTAAGTCTCTCGTATTTCCTGCCATTGTTTTCTGCTAAAGCTGGAACAAGAGTTCGAAGCTTTACTATTTTTTTTTAATCTTTCTTGAAGCTCAAATGACTAGCTTACATCTTTTTGTTTCAAATTATCAAGTTTAGAGGGAGATACTGTCGAAGTAATTACCTCATGGCAAGTTAGCCCTGCCATCACGAATGCTCCATAGCTCTGTTCTTATTTTCATTGTTTTTGCAACATAGATGTTCAGATCACTAAGAATAGTGGATATCCATTAATTTTCAGTAGTTTGTGATGGCTTGTTTATCATTGCAAGCCCAGTATATATTGTCAGATCGATGCTTATCTATAAAATTTATATCGAAAATATTACAATTTGTGGTAAATAGTAATTATTTAATAATCCATGGATAGTTACCATGATAGTGGTAGATGTTAATGAATTAATAAAACCATTGATAGTATTCATAAATCCATGGATAGTTACCATGATAGTGGTAGAGGTTGATGAATCCATGGATAGTATTCATAAATCAATGAGTAGTTTTCCATGGGCTTGATGAAGATTAATTATTTAATAAATTATTTCATAAAACCATGGGTAGATTACCATGGTGTTTACAAACATTAGTTATTAATAAACTAAGTGATTATTTTATATGATCATCAACATGATGTTAAATTCCTTTTTGGAGGAAGATCTTGTATATACATGCAACACATGTATTAGCTTTTAATTGAACAATAATATATATTATTGTATGAAGAAAGATAGCTTGTAGTATTAAAACTACATTGACTATGATTGTTAGTTAAATCTTGAAAATATGACATGTATTTATATTCTCCATTACGTATTTTTACATATGTTTACATGCTCACTAGCATTGAGACTTTCTTTGGAAAGACTCGTGAAGGAGGTTAGTACTCCGTTATGTAAGCACTCCTTTAGGGAGAGTCTTTTGGAAAGACTCGTGAAGGAGGTTAGTACTCCGTTATGTAAGCACTCCTTTAGGGAGAGTCTTTTGGAATCGGTATGCATTCACATACATGGAGGAAACAATTGTTATGTTAGCTTACCTTTCCATGCACTAAAAGTAATAGCTTAAGGGTTAGCTATTTTGATTAAACCTATGTAAATCAAATGCATAAATATCTTGACTGGTGTATCAGCTTATTTTAAAGAAAGCTTGGGAGATGTAGCCATTGTCTTGCAGGAATGTGCTTATGCGATGTAAGCATTAGTTATTATGATGATTGGGAGATGTAGCCATTGTCTTGCGGGAATGTGCTTATGCGATGTAAGCATTAGTTATTGTGATGATTTATAATCCAGCACATATGAGGTATGTGTTATTAAAGGAAGAATGACAAGGTACTTTACTTGTTTTTCATGATTACACATTGATTAATACTTTATGAATCTTGACATCATTTTATGTTGAAGGCATCATAGCAGGGAATGATGGTGACATGTATGAAGGAATATTATGCTTGTCCTGGTGGCAGGTAAATGATTAATGTTCATGCAGATGAGTGCGAGTTGCAGGAAGGTCCAACGTACGATGGTCCATTGGAGGTACATCCATGCCTCCAAGATCTGAAGATCTGAAGATATGAAGACCAGAGGGTAAATGGTATCATATTTATTGTAATCGCTTTAAGCTAGATAATTGCATATTTCCTTGTAAATTATATAAACGATGGTTAAGGGATGGTCTCCCTTATAAGCCATTGAGTGATGGGCTGAACACCCTCACGAGCGTTTAATAATAAAATTAAACGTTTGCTGGTTTTCACCCTACGGGATTTCCAGGGTATATTGGTGTTCAATGGTGTGAATGATTTTTGTGTCCATATGATGAGATTGATTCCTTTCTTGTTATGATGTTCATAATGGCAATTATGTGATGACTATATGAGTAATGGGATGAATGGATGGTTACATCATATAGTATTGAGCTAATATACTGTAATGGAATTTGTTAAGGGTTAAGGAGTTTACTATTCTTATTCATAAAAATTACACTGTGAACTGTTAAACATTCTACGTAAAGATGAGTAACTTGTATAAAAAAATTTTAACTCCTTACATGCTGTGAAGTTAATGGTCTATGTTACAAGTGGTATCAGAGCTAAAGGTTCAAAAACTGGCGCCTTTGGGATTTAGCGAAAGAAATTGAGGGATCTGAGATGAAAAGCACGTATGTGAAGGACGGCATCGCATCTCTAATCCAAGTTGAACAAAGAGTTTCAAGAGATAAGTATAATCATCTTTCTTTTCTTGAAAACACTAGTTATTGCATTTATGGAAAATACACTGCTTACAAAGTAAATAACTGTTGAGTTATAGTTTCTTTAAAAAGATATGTATTTTCCATGTGCGTAAAAAATTCTATTGTTGTGTTTAAGTTTTCATGAAAGAAGATGGGATTTTGGTTTCTTGAAAAATGAAACATGTGCATGTTTCTCTTGAAAATTTAACTAATATACATTTGATTTTTCTAGAAAATAAATATGTATATCTTGAAAATAAACCTTGCATGTAAATCTTGCAACTGAAGGAGACAAATATAGAGTAAAATATGGTTTTACTTAATATGCAAGATTGTGCTAGTTCTTTTGGAAAGCAATAAAGAAATTGCTAATATGATAATCTTTTAGAAAGATATACCATGGTAAAAGACCAAACTACTATGCTCGTTTTGTTGATAAGAACCCATGTGAGTCTTGCAAAGATTACTAGTATGTATCTTGAAAGGTGTGAGCAGTAGTAAAACATAAATAAGTAAACTTGCTTGCCTTTATATATGTCTTGTTTAAGAAAATGAGGGAAGTTTGTTTTTCTTTAAAAGGGACTACATGCTTGTGTGATAAGTGAAAAGGAATCCAAGTTATTTTCTTGAAAATAAATATAGGCTAAAGAGAATAACCTCTTGAATATATTACCTTGCTAGATGGATTATGTCAACTTCCTGATTTAGGTTTATTAAAGGTTAAGTTAACCTTGTTAAATGTTGCGTAGATATTATGCATAAAAGAGGCAATCTATGATAAATCATTGGAAGCGGAAGCATGAGAAACTTGCATATAGAATCATAGATGAACAAGGTTCTTTGCATGCAATAGTTGTATTAGATTTCATCGGAAAGAACATAAGTTTATATGTGGAAATTATAACATGTTTTGTTATCATACTTTAGAAAATATTCTTTGGAAAAGAAGATGAATTACATGTACAAAAACTAAAGTAATGTTTTGGTTTCCTTGAAATACATACATGGCTAATGTAGGTATAATATTTTGAGAATAAGGCATGTATTCTTATGTGTTATTCCATTAGTGTTATGGAAAATAAAACCATGTTTTGCATGCCTATTATGTTATGTGTCCTCAAAGAGGAATCATGAGTTTTCCTACTCGATTATGTTAAGTACTCTGTTGGGAAATTAAGATTAGAATCTTTATGCATTGTACGCATAGGAACAATAGCCAATGTCATAGCTTTATTATATTTGAATCTTTATGCATTGTATGCATAGGAATGACAGCCAATGTGTTAGATTTATTATATTTGCATGTTCCTAAGGCAAAAGCTGATGTAGTGGGTCTTTTGTAAAAGTTTAAGTAAAGCAAATGCACATTGTGTCATTTTCCATTAAAGGAATTTTTGAACAGACATAGTGATTTGTCTTATACAAATGTCTGCATGTATGAAAAATGTCATAATAATGTGGGAGTTATTTGACATGAATTGATAATTACTTGCTCACACTAATGTAGAGATGTTAGAAGAAAGCATGTTGTGACATTGTATTCACATAGGTGTTAAAAAAAAAAATCACTCAAGGATTGATTATTTATTGATTAAGGTTTTATCTGATCATGCTATAACATCTTATCAATTCTGCTAAAAGAAAACATTGTTGTAGAGGAGCAATGTGAATTTCCTGGTGGGGATGAGTACTTCAGTAGGGAGAGAAGTTCCTCAAATGAAATAAGATAAGTATTTTACTTGTTGACTGACCAGTTTTTGCATGAGACGTCATGACTGCATTAAGATCATAATGGCATGGAATGATTAGTTTTAGAGTGACTCATGTCATGAATGCATTAAAAATATTAATAGCATTGATTAGTTATGAATGAATAACTAATGAAAGTTATATGCACGAATCAATTTTGACTAAAGCTATTTGAAAGTTGTGAACAAATGATTATGATAATTAATTCGTGTGTCAGTCTAGTGGAACATAACATTAAGGGAATTGGAAATGTTTGCACTCATACCTAATCGTTATTAACACATACATATTAATGAATAATTGTATATACTTTTATGCATGACGACATTGTATGCATAACAAAATTTTATGCAGTAACTTAAAAGATTGCGTAAGAAAATATGTGCTTGAGAAATGCATATTTACGATTAACAATGTTTCTTATTGTAAGCATGAGTAGCTTAATGGAAACAGAAAATATGTGAAAATAAAACATTGCAAACATGGCAATATGGATTGCAACAGTAAACGTTAAAGTATCATGTTTTAATGTACAACACATGTATGTTACTTCCAGGGGGGAAGTTGTGACAGCTTCATTAAAGCTAACTAGTATTAGCTAGTTCAAGACAATTTGTTTAATTCTCTTTTATTTGACAAGAGAAACTTAAATCATCACTGTTGATAAAACACGTTATTTAAATTACTGAAATTAATTAATGAAAGAAAATATTTCTAAGCTTATGGTAAAAATGTTTCCAAGAATAGGAAGTGGTTGGGGACAGTTGGAAAGACAGTTACCTACTCCTCTGAGGATAAGCTGGATCCCCGGGGAGGAGTAGGCATTCTGTGAAATTGGTAAAGGGGGATTATTTTCTCGAGCTGGTTGGGACCAGTAGAAAATAGCTTACAGCAACCCTTGTAAAGCCAAAAACATCTGAGTATGACTGGAATCTGGAGAATTGGACTGGAATGTCCTGAATTTCTCTTCCAGGCTTTTCTAAGTGTGACTGGATTGGCCATCCTGATGTCACAGCAGAAGAATCCACTGTTGACCCGTGACACTGTCCAGATTCTGGAGCTAGGGGACAAGTGGAGGACGTAATAGCCTCACTTGATGGTTGAAGGACCACAGTTTGAAAGACTAAATTTCCAGATAAGAATAAAGACTTTTTAGTGTGGAAATATTGATTGTCTGGATATGAAAATAAAAATAAAAATGATTTGATCCTATGGATTAGGAGGAGTATTTTGTTTACCATTATGGTTCTCATAGTGGAACAAGTGAAGTAAAAGTTGTGTTATATTAAAATGAATTATTGAATGTATAAGTTCATTTATATTATTACTACTTTGTTTTGATGTCTTAGCAGATGTTATGATATGACCATGGTGCATTGATTAGCCATTGGTATGATTAGAGAGCTAAATGCTCTCTCAGTACTTTTTAAGTACTGTATGGATGTCTTTAGCAGGAGCTAAGACAGTGTGCACGTGATGCATTTATGAGAGGGTTGGTTCTCTCTGAGTACTTATGAAAGTACTTTGATTAAAATATCTCTTTATATTGCAATATTGTTTGATAGTTGCAAATATTTTCATTTTGAAAACTATGTGACTAATATGATTGAATCGTTAGTCATACATTACAGGCGTTGATGGTTGTTCAACCATTCTCAGAAAGCTTGCACAAAAGCCATAATTTCTTCCAATAGTAATTGGTTGGTAAGATCATATAGATATTTTTCCATGCTTTTGTGAATTGAATAAGGGATAAGTAGTAGAAATGGAAATGAAATTTTCTTTGCGCTATATGTGCTCATGAGTATGGATAAAAACATTATTTTTTAAAAAAAATGACATTTAAGGAAACGAGAGTGTTTCATTGTGAAGGGAAAGGACTCCTTTTGGATTGCTTATATTATTATATCATGAGTATAAGTTTAATTTCAGTGAGAGAAGCACACCGAGGACGGTGTTCTCTTAAGGGGGGGAGTAT